>JANZXU010009260.1:0-16217 GCA_027576215.1 Amissidens hainesi | reverse complement strand
AGGATATGGAAAATAATGAAAAGAAATTATATTTAGCAGGAAGTTTATTTAGTGAAAGTGAGATAGCTCAAAGACTAAAAGAAGGTAAGGCAATTAGAGATTTAAATGAATATGAAGTTTATAATCCAATTGAAGCACCTTGTAATGATAAAGCTAAGCTTCCAACAGATCAAGACATATTTTTAGGTGATACAAGAGAAGTTTTAAAATCAGATGTTATAGTAGCAGATTTATCCAATAATGATGTTGGCGTAATGGCAGAATTAGCAATAAGTTGGACAATCAATTACATTCATAAATTAGCAGCAGAAGGAAAATCATTAAATGAAATATTAGAAGAAAATCCAAATAAAAGAGTAATTGCACATTTGTCAGATATAAGAAAAGGTACTGCAAATAAATATAAAGGAAATTACATACCTTGGGGATTTAATCAATATATAGTTGGAATGATTGAGAATGATGGACAAATTAAGGAAAACTTTGCAGAAGTAATTGAAGAATTAAAGGAGGGAAAATAATATGAAAGATATATTAAAGGATAGAAGATATTTAGATATAGAAAATAAATTTGATACAGAGTTAGGTGAGATGCTTAGAAAAAAAGTTGAATTAAAGAGAAGTAGAGATATACAGATAAGAGATTTATTAAAACAATATAGATTTGTTCCAAGATTTTCGCAAATTAAAGTAAATGAAGAAATATATACCTATATAGGAATTGATGAAGGACAGATAATGTGCGAGACAACTACCGAAGAAGAAATACAATTTTATAATTGTAATATTAAAGATGCTGAATTGTTACCATATAAAGATAAAATTCGTGCCGAGTATATAATAAATGGGGTGAGACCTATTAGACATTGTAGAAGTGGCTTATTATTCGATTGCAGACAAATAGAAGATTTATTAGATTTATCAAGTTATTCAATAGGTACTTGGATGGTGAGTAATGGTTATGTATCTAAAATAGGTACAAGAGTTAATAAAAAGGGCGTAGAGTATTTACATTATTTAAATTGTGGAGATTGGCGTAGTAATGATTATAGGTTATGTGCTACAGTCAAAGGATTAAATTTAATTGTAGATAATTTAGATAAAATGAAGGAGGAAAAATAATAATGGACTTAAAGTATGTAAGAACAATACAAAAACAATTTATTACAGATAGAGAAGAAATATTAAATAAATTAATGGAGTTAGGAAAGAAACGAGATGAAGAAATGGAGAAAGAGCTAAAGACACAAGGGTTATATCCTAACTATACTAAAGTAATTATTAATGATATAAAAATGACTTATCTTGGAGTAGCTTATGGAAAAATTATCTGTGATACTGGAATAGGGCAAGGATATCCTTATAAGATAGCAGAAATAATAGAAGTATTACCTTATGACGGAGAAATAACAAAACAGTATTTATTAGATTCTTTGGTGGGTGTATTTATTGGAGGTGCAAATATAGAAGATCAAGTAAGAGCTTATACCATAACGGAAATAAGTAAAGCTATAAATATATCTAATAAACATTTATTGCATTGGTTAATTAATAATAATTATTGCAATAAAGATGCTACAATAGATACATCATTAATGACATCTGAATTAAGTATAATCGTTAATAATATAAATAGTATTAGAGGTGTTAAATAATATGAAAAATATGAAAAATATTAAAAATATTAATAGAAATAGAAAATTCAAAGAATTAAATGAGGATTATGATTCGGAATTGATAAATTTACAAAGACAATTAGTAGATTTAAGAAGGAGCAGAGACGAAAAATATGAAAATATATTTAAACAATATGGTTTATACCCTCATTATACAACTGTATTAATGGAAGATTCAAAGTTTAATTATCGAGGAGTAGAGAATGGGCAATTATTATGCGATAATGGATTTATTTATTGTAATCCTGATATAGGAGAAATTGACGCAGTACTACCTTACAATGGAGATATAACAGTAGATTTTCTAAAACATGCAATACAACCTTTTATTTGTAGTAGTATGGGATTATGTTATAGCTGCAAAAGATTAGAAGATGTTTTAGGTTTAAAATCAAAAACAATAACTCAATGGTTAATCGATAATAATTATATATCTAAGATAGGAATGAAAGTTAATAAAAAGGGTAGAACTAGTGCTTATTATTTTGCAAAAGGAATGTTAGGTACAAAAATAGAATTAACATTGACTGAAATTGGATTAGATTTATTAGTTAAAAATTTAGATGAAATAAGGGAGTTGAAATAATGGTCAAAAGAAAATTAAAACTATTCTTCGATATGGATGAGACGATAGTAAATTTAACTGAATCTGTAATAGCAGAGTATAACAATGATTACAAAGATAATTATGATTATAAGCAGAATAAAAGTTATTGGTGGAGTGATACCCCAGCCCCCCGTTCATACTATGAAAAAATATTGCAAAAAGAAAGCGTATTCCTGAGAGCAAGACCAATTGAAGGAATGATTGAAACAATGAAAAGGTTACATAATGAAGGCTTTGAAATTAATATAATTACTTACCCAACAAGAGATAGTAAATTCTGTGCATATGAAAAATATGAATGGATTAAAAAATATTTACCTTGGCTAGATTGTCAGAAATATTTGCATTGTAGTGGAAATAAACAACTAATGGCAAGATGGGATAGAATATTGATTGATGACAATCCTGATTATTTAAGTACTTGGAATATATTTGGCACATCAATTTGTTTTGGTGATTATGGATGGAATGAGAATTATAGAGGAATTAAAGTAACAAATGCAATAGATTTATATGATAAGATTTGGGAAATGGAAAAATATATTAATGAAAGATTAGAAAAAATAAATTAAAATTGCAAAATAAAAATAAATTACATATAAAAGGAGAAATGATTTATGAGAAAAATGGGTTTTGAAAAAATGATGGATAAATTTTTAAATGAGAGTGCAGATAGACAAAAACAATTAAATAAAAGAAATATGAAAAATGGTACTAAGAAAAGACATGTTAAGGGTAGCTATGCCAATAAATCAGATAGAAAGGAGATGAAATAGTATTATTGCTAGTAGTTAAATATAAGGAAGTGAAATAATGAGTTTATTAAATTGGATTTTGCATATGGATGTATATACTGGAATCTATATATCAGCAATATTATTAATTGTAGGTTTGATAATATATTGGATAGTAGGTGTTATAAAAAAAGAAGATTTAGACGAAAAGTTTGATAATTGTTTATTTATATACGTATGCTTACTTGGAGTTTTATTTATAATATCTCTTAGTTTAAATTCAGGTTTTATGTTTATATTATCATTAATAATATTTTTGTTATCTATGATAATAACTAAGAAAATAATATATAGAAAGGTGAGATAAATTTATGGAAAAGGTTAAAATAAATGCAAAAATTAAAATAGAATTTGATATTGAGGAAATAGGAGATAAAGAAGATGCAATGACTAAAGAGGAATTTATTGAGTTTTTGAAAGAAGATTCTGAATTAGATTATATCGATAATTTAAAAATAAATATAAATAATTATAAAATTACGGAGGTAAAATAATTATGAGTAAATTATATTTTAGATATGCTGCTATGAATGCAGGGAAGACAACACAATTATTACAAGTTGCACACAACTACGAAGAAAGAGGAATGAAAGTTTTATTAATGAAACCTAAGATAGATTCTAAAGGTGCTGATACGGTAGTTTCAAGGTTAGGAGTAAGTAGAAAGGTTGATTTTTTAATTGATAAGGAATCAGATATATATGATTTAATGACGAGATATAGTTTATACAGTATAAATAAAGATTTAGATTGTATACTAGTGGATGAATCGCAATTCTTAACCAAAGAACAAGTAGATCAATTACTACATATAACAGTTACACTAAATATTCCAGTAATATGTTATGGATTAAGAACGGATTTTATGACAAATGGATTTGAAGGTGCAACACGATTATTGCAGATAGCTCATAGTATAGAAGAGATGAAAACTATATGTAATTGTGGAAGAAAAGCTATATTAAATATAAGAAAAGTCAATGGACAGCCTGTGTTCGAGGGGCAACAAGTGGAGATAGATAACAATGACAAAGTTGAGTATATTAGTGTATGTGCTAAGTGTTATTATGATATGAAAAATAATAGGTGATGATATTTGATCTAGGATTAATTTTCCTAGGTCTTTCTTTTTTGGTAAATAAAATAAATTCAGAAAATTTCAAATAAAAGGGTTGACACAGCATTTTATAAGAGTATAATAATAATTGTAGACAGGAAATGGTTTACTTAATAGGAAAATATTTTAGAAACAAATAGGATATTTCTTAAAAAAGTACTTGACAATAAATTCCAAAGTATTATAATGGAATTGTAAGGAAAAGTCATTAAAAATTAGATTTTAATCAAAATTTTGAAAGGGTATGGTGATAAGTGATGGGTAAAGCTTATGAGAGAAAATATGTTAGGTATAATGTTAAACTTGAATATTTAGGTGGTAATTTTAGTATCGCAGCAGTTGATGAAACTAAATACGACAAAACAAATTATAGAAGCATGATTGAATTTTACAATTACGTTAGAGATAATTATAAACTAAAAAACGTAGATAAGATTAAATTTCAAGGTATAGATAAAGATAATAAAGCTCATGAATTTTTTGGTAAAGATGTGGCAACAGAGGTTGAAATAGATAAATACGCTTCAATGGACAATATGGAAATACTACAAACTATGGGTAAGTTAATATCAACATTAAATACTAGAGAAACTAAAGACTTGAACCAATTAAAAGCTACATTAGATAAAAAACAGGATGTAATATTACATCAAATAGAAACTTTTGATTTAGCTGAATTTGATGAAGATATTAGTATGGAAGAAAAAATTAGATTATTTGATCAATTAAAAGAAGTTAGAAAAGAACGTAGAGAACTTAAAAATGATATTTATACATTATCTGAAGTTAAAAAGAAAATCAATTTAGATGAAATAGGTGATACATTGGACAAAATCGTTCAATGTCGCCTTGATAAGAATAAAAAGTTTAAATTTTTAAGTGATGAGTTAGTTAAGGAATTAAATATTATAAAAGAAATTGGCTATAAAAATAACAAACAAAGAATTTCATACATGAAACAACTTCAAAGAAAATACGATAAGGTGGTAAATGATGAAGCTCATAGAAAATTAATTTGTTATAATAAAGCCTGTTAATTAATGTTAATAATGACATTACATAAATATTATACTAAATTCAAACAAATGGCAAAAATTATTTCAATATAAAAGATAAAAGTCATTAAAAGAGAAATTCTAGTCACTTTTTAAATTTTAAGGAGGAACAAAAATGTATATATTAATAGATTTTAAATTTGAAGATTTTAATACAGGAATAGACGTAAATTTTGATAAGTTTTATAAAGTTAGGAATAATAAAAATGGTGAAACAAAATGGATAGATGAGTATACTTTTGATAAATTTCAAAGTTTAGGATTAATAGAGTATGCTGTAAATTCAAATAATGATAATAAATTGGGAAAAAGAAAGAAAAAGATTAATAGATGGAAGACACAACCGAATAGAGAAGTAAAGACTATTAATGATGAAGAAGTTAGAAGAATAACAAAAGAACATAGTAAACCAGATATAGAAAGCAATAAGAAGGAAATCATAAGTAAAATTCAAAGATACGCTGGTTTAGGATTTAATACGTGTTTTGTTAGTATATATGAAATTTATTCAGAAACTTTGGAATATTTAAAGGAAAAAGGTTTTCATATAATTGAAGATGAAAATGTTTTTAAAGGACAAGTATATAGAATTGTATGGTAGGAGTTGATAACCTTGGCAAGGAAAAATAATAGTTATGTTGAAAAATTCTTTGAAGCTTATCATAATGGGAAAATGGAAGAATTCAAGTTTAATGCAGATTCAATGAGAAAAATCTATGAAGAAAAACATAAGCCGATAGATGAGCAACATGAATTAAAAATAGAGCAAGATAAAAAAGAAGTAATGCATTTGATTAAACAGGAAGCAGAATCAGGAGAATGTGAGGTAATTTTATATAACTTAGAAAATGAAGTTGTTAAATTCTTAAAAAGGAAACAATTCAAAGTAGATGAGTTAATTAGAAACGATTATCTAGTGTGTTGGGGTAAAAAAGATAATTTAGATAGAGTTAATTCTGTAATAATATTTAGTCTAGCAATGGTTGCTATATTCATTTTGGTAATTATATACGATTTATTAACAAAGTGAATAGAATACAAGTTTTAATTTAATTTTAAAAAGGTGGATTAATATTATGAGTAACTTAGATAAAATTAATCTACTAAAGAAAAAGTATGATAGTTTAAAAATTATCGTAAGAGAATGTGCTAAAAGAAATAATATAGAAGAGTTTCAATCTGCTATACATAAGAAAAACTTAGTCAGCAGAGAAATTCTGCAACTAAAAAGTCTTATGTAAATATTATTTTTAGGAGTGTGTTTATTTATGAAACAAGGAAAAATTAAAGCTATCTTAACAAACAAGGTGTTTGCATGTTCACTCACTGGAGTTATATGTTTAGGATTAGGAAGTGCATTTGCAAATGATGGAGCTTCTGAGGTTGAAGAGAAATTGACCAATGAAGTTAAAGTAAATGATAAGTTAAAAACCGAAAATACTAAACTTCAAAAGAAGGTTGAGGAAGCAAGACCATATTTTGAAATGAATGAAGAAAAGAAAAGACAAGAGCAAGAAAAATTAGAACAAGAGAAAGCTAAACAGGAACAAGCTAAGAAAGAAAAGGAAGCACAGGAGCAAAAGGCTAAAGAAGAACAAGAAAAACAAGGTTATGAAACTGGTATAAGTTATGATCAAGTGGCTAGAACTCCAGATAATTATAAAGATAAAAAAGTGCATTTCTATGGAAAAGTGGTACAGGTTATGGAAGACGATACATTTACTCAAATTAGACTAGCTGTCAATGATGACTATGATACTATTATGTTAGTAACAATTCCTTTGACTTGCCATACTGATGGTGGAAGAATATTAGAAAATGATGAAATAAATGTGTACGGAACATCTTCTGGATTAATAACATACAAATCAACATTGGGTGGAAACATAACTATACCATCTATGATTGCTGCTAAAATTCAAAGATAAGTGTTAAAAATGGTTTTAAGAGGATATAGAATGCTGATTAAAATGATTATTTTAAGTATTTTAAATTTTCTAAAAATAGTATATAATATAATTATATAGATAAAAAATTTAAGGAGTGATTTTGTAATGGATGAAAAACTTTTAAAGACATTTGAAAAAATGATTGAAAAATTAAATGACCTAGAAAAAGATGTAAAAACTATTAAAGAACAGGTTATTAATTTGCCAGAGCATCAAACTGAAGTAATTTCAAAGTTAAACGATGTTGAAAGGCGATTTGGTCTTGTTGAAATTGTAACAGCTCAAAATTGGCAAGATGTAATTCATTTAAAAAGTATAAAATAATACGAGGTGATTTTTTATGGATAATAAAATATTGGAAATGTTACAAAAAATGGATGAAAAATTTACTAAGAGGTTTGATGAAGTAAATGAAAAAATTTCTGAGATTGAAGATAAAATTGACAATAATTCTACTGAGACAAATAAAAATTTCAAGGAAGTTAATAAAAAGCTAGATTCAATTCAAAATCAGGTTGCAGATTTAACTGAGTTTAAAACAGATATTAAGCAAGAAATAGAGATTTTGTATCGTGTTGGCTTTGAAAACTGGAGGGATATAGGTAAACTAAAGTATGCTAAATAATGAAACGAGGTGATTTTATGAACCAAGAATTATTACAAATATTAAATCGAATAGAGAATAAAATTGATAATTTAGAAAATGATATTAAAGATGTTAAAACGGATATAGCAAAATTATCTGAAACAGTAAATAATATTCAAGACCAAACAGCACACCTAACCGAATTTAAAACTGATATTAATAATAAAGTCGATAAAGCTAATAACAATACCATCAAAATAGCAGATACTATGTGTAGCACATGGCAAGAAATATCTAAAGATTTAAAACAAGCCAAATAAATTTAATATTATTTTATATTAAAGAAGGGTTAACCTTCTTATTTTTTTGGATAAATTAAGAAAAATGTTGAAATTTTT
Source organism: Amissidens hainesi (assembly GCA_027576215.1). Taxonomy (NCBI): domain Eukaryota; kingdom Metazoa; phylum Chordata; class Actinopteri; order Siluriformes; family Ariidae; genus Amissidens; species Amissidens hainesi. The sequence goes on along the minus strand of JANZXU010009260.1, from coordinate 8,035 downwards.
GCTATTAGTATGTTATTATAGTAAAGCATAAGATTATATTGCAATGCAATCTTAGAAAATATTATTTACAAGAGGAGAGAATTAAAATGGTAAAAAGAAATACTAAAATTGTTACAGCTATTATTTCTGCAAGTATTATGACGAGTGTTGCAACTACAAGTGTAAGTGCTAAAGTTTTAAAAGATACTAACGTTGGTAAACAATTAAACATGATGGAGACAAAAATAAAAATAGATGCAGAGAATGGAATAACTAAGCATAAGGATTTAATGGCTAGATATGATAAAGCTTTAAAAGATGCTGTTAATAATCACATCATAGATCAAGTAACTGCAGATAAAAAGAAAGCTGATTTAACAAATCAATTAGATTCTATAAAGAAGACATCTGAAAAGGATAAGCAAGTTAAGTCCAATAAAAATAAACAAGCTAGAAAAGATTTAAAGGACAAGCTTTTTGGATATGATAAAACTTTCCAGATAATGCAAGAAGATAATGACTTCAAAAATGTACAGAAGTTTGTTAATGAATATAAAAATTTAGTTACACAAGGAGAGAAAAATGGTTTATTAACTTCTAATGAAGTTTCCAGAACTAAATCTATAATTCAATCTATAAAAAATGCTAAAACTAAATATGATAAGAAAAAAGCTAAAGAAGATTTTAAAACTTTAGTTCCTGCACATAAAATAGTTAACCCTAAACATGAGAAAACTCCAGTTGAGATAGAAAAAGAGCAAGATGAAGCATGGGGTAAGGTTGCCGATAAAGTTGCTAAAGATGAAAAGGCAAAGGCAGATAAATTAGCTAAAGAGAAAGCTACACTAAAGGCTGAATTAGAGGATAAGTTATTTGGATATAATACTACTCTTAGAATCAGAAAAGAAGATAATGATTTTAAAGGGTTTAGTAAATTTGCTGATGATTACGCTAAACTAATTCATGAAGCGAATGTTAATGGTGTTATCGATAATACAAAAGCAACTGGGTTAATGAGAGATTTAGTTACAACAGCAGAAAATCATAATAAAAAAGTTAAAGAACAAGCCGAGAGAGATGCTAAAGTACAAACAGTTTCAGACCATCAAAATGCTGTAGATAGCGAGAAAAACTATGATGATGTTACAGCTAAATATTATCAAGACCAAATGGCTAAAAATGATAGAGATAAGGCTGTTGTTGGAGAGCATAATAATGTAGTTGATAACGAAAAGAATTACGAAGATACTGTAGCTAAATATTACGCAGATCAATCAAAAAAGACTAGCAAAACACCAACAGAGACTAAAACTGTAAGTGATGTGGATAATGTTAGTGAATGGGGAAATGGAGACGATTGGGAAACTTTAGCTAAAGACTTAGATAAAAAGGAAAAAGCTGAAGCAGAAAAAACTATTGCCAATGATGTTGACAACGTTAGTGAGTGGGATAACAACGATGGTTGGGGTAAACTAGCTGATGAAATAGCTAAGAAAGATGCTGAGAAAAAGGCTAAAGAGGATGCTAAAAAGTTAGCTGAAAAAGAAGTTGCTAAAGATATTGATACTGTTGATGAGTGGAATAATAAAGATGGTTGGGAAAAATTAGCTGAAGAGATATCTAAAAAAGAAACTAAACCATCTGTAAAACCAAGCGAAGACACTAAAGAAAAAGATAATACAGAAGTGAAAAATGATAAGAAGACTGAGGATACTGAGAAAAAGGATACTACTGTTAAACCTGATACAACTAAGAAAGACGAAGTTAAAAAAGACGACAGTAAAGTAGAAAGTAAAGATTCAGAAACTCAAACTTCAGACAATAAAGTTAAAGATACTGATAAGAAAGAAGATACTAAGACAACTGATTCTACTAAAAAAGATGAAGTTAAAAAAGACGATACGGTAAAAACTGATGGCGATAAAACTGTAAAAGATATGGTAGATGAAATTAAAGATATTATCAGTAAAGATACTACTCCTAAGAAAAATGGTAATGAAGTCGTTGCGTTATCTACTAAAACTCCTGTTGTTGATACTGTAGTTAAGAAAGTTGTAGATAGTAAAAAACTACCTAAGACTGGTGGAACTGCTGCTAATATGTTAATAGGATTTGGATCAACATTAGCTATCGCAGGTGCGTTCTTATTAAGAAAATTTAGAAAGTAATTTTATAGAATAGTCGGGATTAATATCTCGGCTTTCTTTTTTATTTTATTGTAAAAATTTAGCACAAATAACAGAAAAGGGGTTGACAATATTTGCTATAGTGCTATAATAAGAATTGTAGACAAGAGATAAGAAAAATATTCAAGAGGTGATAAAATATGGATGAAAAAATATTAAACTTGCTACACGAAATGAATGACAATATGAAGCATATGCAAGAAGACATTAAGGGAATAAAACAAGATATCAAAAATTTAGATACTAGAATGAAATACCAAGAAGAAGTTGCTAACAATACCACAGAAAAACTTCATTCTATGCAATTAGATTTAGTTGATATTAAAAGAATAGCAAATAGTAATAATAAAAAATTAGATACTATTCAAGACCAAGCTTCAGATTTAACTGAATTTCGTACAATAACTAGAGAAAATTTTGAGATAGTTAATGACAATGTTGAAGTTTTAATAGATTTGTTTGTAAATTCTTGGAGACAATCTAGCAAATTAAGAAAATTAAAATAGAGGTGTTTCATATGGATAATAATATTTTAGAAGCCATTGAAAGTCTATCTAAAGAAATTAAATTAGTTAAAACATTGGTACTGAATGCTCAAAGTGATTCTAACAAAAGATTTGATGAGATAGAAAAGATGGTTAATCAACAAAATGCCAAATTAGATAACATTCAGGAACAAACTGCTTTTCTAAGTGAATTCAAAACTGTTGTAGATCAAAACTTTGAGATAATTGGAAGAAACATGACGATAATTCGAGACGTAGGACATCAATTGTGTAAGCTTGAAATTATTAAATAATTTTTGTCCATAGTGCTGTTATGGTGCTATGGTACATACTAAAAATTGGCGTAGAATAAGGGATTTTTTGACTTAAAAAGTGCATAAAATAACAATTTTAATCACAAATTAAGAAAAATTTTCCTTGACAAATATAGTAAAAAGTAATATACTTAAAGTATAGACAACGAGGAAATAACTTACAGAATTAAAAATAAATTCTAAAAAGTGCTTGACAAAATATTCCAAAAGACTTATAATAAAGACATAGACAAGAGTTAATAAATACTACAAATTAAGAGCAAATATCACATTTTTATGAAAGGATTTGATAATTATGAAAAAGAATAACATTAATCAAGTAACATTAAAGGTTGTTGCAAACCAAAACAATCCAAACGGAGATATCTATTTAACTGATTTTTTAGAGAAAATGGAAAGAATGAAATTAGTTCAAGATGGTACAATTCAAATTTTTGTAGGCAAATAATACATAATAAATTTTACTTAATAAAAATATTTAAAATTTAAGGAGTGTTTTTAATATGAATTTTGATAAAATGATGAAAATTAATTTGAATACAGGTGCTAATGGTGGTTCTGATACAAATAAGTTTAAAATATTTAATGACTTAGATTTTTATGGCAACATTGTTATTAATGAAAAAGGATTAATATGTGGAGATAATAATTTAAATGACTTTGACGATAATGAATATCAAATTATTAAGCGAAATGAAGAGTTGTTTATTGAGTTGATAAAATCAAGATATCAAAAAGATTGTGTTCCGATTGCAAAATTATGTAATATAGCAATTCAACGTGGAAGTTTCAAAGATGTTATTAATGGTAATGGAGAAACAGTAATAGGTCAAGACGGAATTAATTGCATTGTTGGTATAGGAGAACCTTGTATTAGTGATTTAACTTTCAAAGGTAATATTACTATTAATGAAGGAAAGTTAATCTTAGATGCAACAGAATCAGAATTAAATGGACATAAATATTCATTCACAACAGAAGGTCTTATTGATAAAGATAAATATCAAGACGTAAAGAATAAGCCTTGTGATGGAGTAATTAAGGTTGGGAAAACACTAGACTCATTTGGTAATCCATTAATAGATATGAAAGCAAGAATTCATATTGCAAATTATGGTACAAAAGACGATATGATATTATTACATTTTGACCAGAAATAATAAGCAAGTTTAATTATGTTAATTAGAATAATCTAAATTTAAATTTAAGGAGTGTTTATTTATGGTAACAGTTGTTAATTCAATTACAAAGAAAGATTTTAATAATAAGGAATTGGACTTTAGAAATTGCGTAAAGAATGTTAATGATTGGACAGCATGGAAGGAACATTTGTTAAATTCTGATAGTTATGATGTTTATAGTTTAGGAATTCCTAACAATTCTAGTATTCATTCAGTAAGTACCCACGATGGGTTACATATAGAAGTCGAATATTTTTATGAAGGAAAATTCTATAATGTTAAATCTTGTGTAATGATGAATGATTATAAACTAGAAAAAGGCAAGTTGTATATATTAGAAACTCATTCATTGGAGAACTTAAAGAGAGAAGAATTAGACTTTTCAAGTAATATTATAGAATGTGTAAGCTGGAACGATTATAAAAATATGATGTTAGATGATAAGACTAATATTTATATTGCCAGAGCTACAAATGGCAATCTTAAAAAACAAGGCGATAAGATTAATAAAATTGCAATCAATGATAATAGGCATTTAGAAATCGAATACTTTAATAAGTATGAAGACTGTTTCTATAATAGTAAATCATATATGTTTATTGCGTAATTAATGTGTTAATGAGAATAATCCAATAAATTTTAAGGAGTGTTGTTTTTATGAAAAATAATGAAATACCAGTAAAAGGAACTCGTACTGAATATAATGTTAAGGTAACAATAAGACCAGTTGAAGCTATAGAGAGTATATTAAAGAACGCATTGAATTTATCTTATTATGATAGGACAGGCACACATTATTATATAAAAGATGATAAATTGGTTTTTTCAGATACAGATTATTATGGCGATTTAGAAAAACCTAAATTTGTAACAGAAAATAAAAATAAAATTGAGTTATTTCAATGTTTAGAAAGAGCAAAAATGCTTTTGAGAGAAATGGAAGAATAATTTAAATATCTACAAAGAGTAAAATATCAAATTAGTTAATGAGAATAATCTAATAAATTTTAAGGAGATGTTTTAAAATGACATTAGCTGCTAATTTAAACGATATTAAACATAAGGTGGTAGCTGACACAATTAAATCAAATGCAATGAAAGGCACTATGATATTAATAACTAGAGACCATACACTTTTATTTGCAAAGGATAATCACTTAATAGGTGATATGGAAGTTTCAAACCAATTAGAACATAACGGAAAATTAATCAATGAGATAACTAGAGCAAATATTATTAATGAAATGGAAATAGATGACTTTATAGAATCTACTAACAGTATAAAGAAAGCTCAAGAGATTTTTGCACAATGGAAAAATAATTGAGGAGTTGATTTAAAATGTTAGGTAAGTTTGAGAAAAAGAAGAATTATGTATTTTCTAAAGATGAATATATAAAGGATAGAGGAATCGAAACTTATCGAGACAATAAAATATGGGTAGATGTTTATAATGGAAATTTGATTGAAAAAAGAGAAATGTTTAACCGAATAGGTTACATACATGGAAAAATGGTATTCAAATGTTGGTGTAAGGAGGTGATATAAAGTGTTTTTAGTTGTTATTCATTGGTTCTGGAACAATTCCTATCAACCATTAATATTGACTAAAACAAAAGATAAAGCAGAAGAATTTATAAAAGATTATGATAAAAATAGGCAATTAGATGATTGTATAGAATATAGAATAGAAGAAATTAATATTTATGAATAGGAGTGTTTATTATGAAAATTGAAAATGTAACCATGCACTCTCGTGACTTCAGTCATGAGTAAATGGTTTTATAATTATTTAGAACAAATAGACAGTTAACAATTGACAATTAAGTAATATAATGGTAATATATAAATATAGAAAGGAAGTGAATTTATCAATGTTAAAAGCTTATAAATTTAGACTATATCCTAATGAAGAACAAAAAATTCAATTAGCTAAAACTTTTGGATGTGCTAGATTTGTTTATAATCAAATGTTAGCTAAAAAAATAGATTTATACAAGAATGAGAAAAAATCCATGAGCAAAATAGATTGTAATAATTATTGCAATAAAACATTAAAAAAGGAATTCGATTGGCTTAAAAAAGTTGATAAATTTGCTTTAACTAATTCTATTTATAATTTAGATAATGCTTATAAAAAATTCTTTAAAGAACATAGTGGCTTTCCTAAATTTAAAAGTAAGAAAAAGCATTATAATTCGTATACTACTAATTTCACTAATCATAATATAGATGTTGATTTTATTAATAATAAAGTTAAATTACCAAAATTAAAATGGGTAAAATCTAAACTTCATAGAGGATTTACTGGAAAAATAAAATCTGCAACTATAAGTCATACACCAAGTGATAAATATTCTGTGAGTATATTAGTAGATACAGAAAATTTTATATTACCTAAAACTCATAGAAAAATAGCTTTCGATTTAGGAATAAAAGAATTTTTAATAGATAGTAATTTAAATCATATAGATAATCCAAAAACAATATATAAATATGAGCAAAAATTAACTAAACTCCAGAGAGAATTATCTCATAAGAAAAAAGGAAGTCAAAATTGGCATAAACAAAGAATTAAAATAGCTAGGTCACATGAAAAAATAACTAATATAAGAAAAGATTTTCTAAATAAATTATCATATCAGATAACCAATGACTATGATGTAATTATTTCAGAAGATTTAAATATTATAGGCATGTTAAAAAATCATAACTTAGCTAAATCAATAAATGATGTATCTTGGGGAGAATTTACAAGACAATTAGATTATAAGTCAGAATGGAAAGGTAGAATATATCATAAAATAAACCCTTGGTTTGCTAGTTCTCAATTATGTTCAGATTGTGGATATAAGAATAAGGAAGTTAAAAAATTATCTATAAGAGAATGGGTGTGTGAAAATTGTGGTAGTATTCATCATAGAGATGAAAATGCAGCGATTAATATATTAAAACAAGGATTAAAAGAATTAGGAATTAATTAAATTTTTATAAAACTAGGGTAGGAACTATCCGAAGTAAGACGACCATGGACATAGTAGGTTACGAGGTGGATGAAATGGTAAATCCCAAGGTAATAAGGGAAGCCTTCGACTTTAGTCGTGGGAGGTTCACAATGTAAATGTTTATGATTTAGATGAAAGTATTAAAGCTAGTAAGTATCCAATGGCAACAGATACTCATATATGCAACAAAGATATAACCAAAACAGTAAGTATATTAGCTTTGTCCGATAAAGGACAAGGACACGATAATTTTTTAAATGGAATTAGAGTTGCCTTTGATTTGACCTTTAGTAACAAGGCATGGGTAGAAATGGAACGATATCATTTTATAGATTTTGTTTCATCTCAGTCAACTATGCATAGAATCAGTAAATTTGATTTGACTAAACAGTATAATAATTATGTAGATAAACGAATTATAGCAATCATGGAAGAATTAAAAGATAAATATAATCAAACTAATAATAAAGAAGATTATCTAAAATTATTATATTCAAATCCAGCAGGTTTTCAATTAACAGCAAGATTAACAACTAATTATAGACAATTAAAAACTATATATTCTCAAAGAAAAGATCATAGACTTCCTGAATGGAGAGAATTTTGTAAGTGGATAGAAACTTTACCTTATACAAATGAATTAATGATTAAATAGTAGGATAGCCTTTTTAGGCTACTCTACAAAGGGATGGTGTAAATGGAGTATTTAGAATATATTAATAAAATTAAATCTTTATCAGAAGAAAACTATCAAATTAAAAATAAAGAATATTATAAAGTTAATGGTCATTTGGTTAATTTATGGCAAGACGATAATAATTATTTAGACGGACTACAATATAAAAATCAAAATGATATATGTTGGA
>JANZXU010009259.1:0-87928 GCA_027576215.1 Amissidens hainesi | reverse complement strand
TTAGTCATCATATTTATCACCCAATATTATTTTACAAGAAAATGGAAAGGCTGTCGACTTTGTCGACAGCCTGAAACATATATATTTATTTAAATATATGTGTTTTTATTTATTTTCAATAAATCATAATAAATATTATATATTAAATAATAATCATATTTTTAATACAACAAATTTTTCTATAAAAAATTATATTATTCAACCAATTAATATAAATAGCATTGTTAAATATATTTTTGCATTTTATTAATTTAAAAGAGGAAAAAATATATTTTTAAAGAATATACTCATTATTATATAATTTTAATTATAATATAATAATAATAATTTTTAATAACACATTAAATTCATTAACTTTTTTTAAACTGTCTATAAAAATAAATTTAATTTATATTTGTTTTATTTATTGTTTTTATATTTTAAGACAAGTTATTTAAACATATTAAAATAATTTTTCTTAATAAAAAAAGACAATAATTATATATTTAAAAAAGGGGGATGTATATGAAAATTAAGGGGATTCCATTGAAAGTTTTTACTTCAATGGTAATTGTATCAACATTAAGCTTAAATAGTATATCAACAATAGCTACTACAAAAGATAAAATAGATAAATTTAATAACAAGAATGTTACTATCACTAATGAAACTTTACAAAATAAAGGAATTAATTTAGCTCTTGGAAAAAATGTAACAGCATCTTCTGTAGAAACAGATAATTTAACTCCAGATAAAATTACAGATGGAAATACTAATTCTATGAATTCAAGATGGTCTAGTGGTTCTTTTGCTAACGGGAGAGAACATTGGATAACTATAGATTTAGGTGAAGAAACTAGTTTTGATAAAGTTAAATTATATTGGGAAAATGCAAATGCTAAAGTATATAGAATAGAGATATCTAATGATAATAATAATTGGAAATCAATTCATAAAAAAGAAAATGCATCTGGTGGAATAGAAGTAGTTTCTTTTGACAGTAAACAAAAAGCTAGATATGTGAGAGTTTATTGCGAAAAGCATAACCCTCAAGTTTGGGATACAGTGTCTTTATTTGAAGTAGAAATTTATAATGGAGATGTTTCACAAGATATTAATGATGTAGTAAATAATTTAGTTGTTCCTAAAGTTAATCAAGCTGATACAAAATTGCAAATGCCAATAGTTCCAGAAGGTTTTCAAATTAATTTTATTGGTGCAGACTTTAATCAAGTTATTGATAATGAAATGAATATATATGAACCTTTAGTAGATACTTCTGTAATAGTAGATTTTGAAATTATTAAGGAAGATGAAAAAAGAGAAACTAAAGGAATAGAAATTATTGTTCCTGGAAAATATTCTGAAAATATTGGAGAAAATAAAAAACCTAATGTAATTCCAACATTAAGAGAATGGGTAGGAGGAACAGGTAGTTTTCAAGTAAATAATGAAAGTAAAATAGTAATAGATAGTCTTTATGAGAACGATTTAAAAGAAACAGCTATGGAATTTAAAAATGACTTTAATGAAATTTTAGGAAAAAATATAGAGGTTGTAGTTGGAAAACCTAAGGTTGGAGATTTTTATTTAACTTTAGCATGTGAAGATAAAAGCATAGGAAAAGAAGGCTATTATATAAATATAGATGAATATGTTACTATAGAAGCAATAAATAAAACAGGAGCTTTCTATTCTACAAGATCTATTCTTCAAATACTTAGTCAAACTAACGATACATTGCCAAAGGGAATTATAAGAGATTATCCAAGATATGAATCAAGAGGTTTTATGCTTGATGTAGCTAGAAAATTTTTCACTATGGATTATTTAGAAGAATATTTAGAAGTAATGTCTTGGTATAAAATGAATGACTTTCAAATTCATTTAAATGATAATTATATTTGGATAAGTGAAGAAACTTGGCAAGATGACTATTCTGCTTTTAGATTAGAGTGTGATACTTATCCTGGATTAGCTTCTGAAGATGGACATTATACTAAAGAAGAATTTAAAAATTTAATAACTATGGGAAAAAATCATGGTGTAGAAATAATTCCTGAAATAGATGTACCAGCACATTCTTTAGCTTTTACTAAATATAATCCTTCTTTAGCTTTAGGGCTTGGCAAAGGAAGAGATCATTTAGATGCTAGTAATCCTAATACCTATGAATTTGTAGATGCATTATTTGCAGAATATTTATCTGGAGAAGACCCTGTATTTGGACACAATGATTTTCATATTGGTACAGATGAATATTTTGGTACTCAACCACAGTTAGAAGCATTTAGAGGATTTACTGATTATTATTTAAAACAAGTTAGAGATGAGTATAATGTTACTCCTAGATTATGGGGAAGTTTAACTAAAATTCCTGGTGAAACACCTGTAACAAGTGAAAATATAACTATGAATATTTGGAGTTTAGATTGGGTAGATGCTAAAGAAATGATAAATTTAGGATATGATATTGTAAATACAGATGATACTGAATTATATATTGTTCCACAAGCAGGCTATTATAGAGATTATCTAGATACAAGAAACTTATATAATAATTGGGAACCAAATAATTTTAGAAACAGATATAAAATTCCTTTAGGTCATCCTCAATTAAAAGGTGGTATGTTTGCAGTTTGGAATGATATGATAGGACAAAAAGCTAATGGAATAAGTGAATTAGATGTATATGATAGGTCTATGCCAGCTACCCAAGTATTAGCAGAAAAGTTATGGGCTGGTGCTCCAGAAAGAAGCTTTGAAGAATTTCAAGAAACCTGTAATGCAGTAAGTGATGTGCCAAATTCAAATTTAACTTATGAAGTAGATTCTGTTTCAGAAACTATTTTACAATATAATTTTGATAATAATACAAATAAATTAAAGGATTCTTCAGGTAATAATTATGATGCAACAGAAACTAATATAAATTTTACTAATGGAATAAATGGAAATGCAATTGAACTTAAAGGCAATAAAAGTTTTATTGATACTCCAATAGATAATAAAGGACCAGAATATACTGCTTCTATGTGGGTTAAAAAAGATAAAAATGGTGATTATAGTGAACAAATTTTAACAGAATCTTCTACAGGTGCTTTAAAAGCAGTTCAAAAAGCTACAGGAAATGTTGGTTTTTCAAGAGAAGGATATGATTATTCCTTTAACTATAAATTGCCTGAAGATGAATGGATACAATTAACTTTCATAGGAGAATTAAATAAAACTAGTCTTTATGTAAATGGAGTATTACAAGATGTTATTAATAAAAGTAATACAGGTAAAGTAGGAACTTTTGTACTTCCTTTAGATAAAATCGGAAGTGAAACTAAGGCTTTTAAAGGAACTTTAGATGAAATAAATATTAAAAATAAAGTAGAAAAAATAATAGATTCAACTGTTATTCCACAAGAACAATTTAAAATAACAACTAGTAGTGAACATCCTAATATAGGTACAGAAGGTTTAGCTAGTTTTGCCATAGATGGTAAGGAAGAAACTATTTGGCATACTAAATGGAGTGGTACACCAGATAAACTACCTCAAGAACTTACTATAGATTTAGGTGGAAATTATGAAATAAATAAATTTAGTTATTTACCAAGACAAGATGGAAATACTAATGGTATAATTACAGATTATGAAATACAAGTAAGTACTGATGGGGAACATTTTATTAAGGTAGCAGAAGGAACTTTAGAAAATAACAATAAATTAAAATCTATTAGCTTTGAAAAAGCACAAGCTACTCATATTAAATTTATAGCTAAAAATGGTGTTGGTGGATTTGCTTCTGCTTCAGAAATTAATGTGCACAAAGCTAAAAAAGAAGAAGTTACAGGGGTAACTCCTAATAAAATAAAAGATTTACAAAGTAGTAATATAACATCAAATTCTATTAAATTAAACTGGGAAAATCCTGAAAATACAACAATTAAAGAATATATAATATATAAGGATGGAATAGAAATGGCAAGAACCACTGATACAAAATTTACTGTAGAAGAGTTAAAATCTAATACTTTATATGGTTTTAAAATTATTGCTGTTTCTATAGATGGCTTAAAATCTAGACCATTATCAAAGAATTTTAGAACTTTAAAATAAAATTTCATATATATTTTTAATAATAAAGGATAGCTCTATAGTATAATATTATAGAGCTACTGGAAGTTTTAACTAAAATTTGAGAGAATTCTCCCACCTCAACCGAAGGTAGGTAGGAGATGAATCGACGTAAGAGTTTACTCGAAACGTAAGTTATTTCCAGTATTAAATCTATTGAAATTAGGTTATAATACTAACATAGGTTTTCAAAAACAAGTCGTAAACTTGTAGTACCGTAGGTTATACGGGAAGGGTTATCCTCACAAAAAACCCATAGCCTTAGAAACTGATAGTCTGTAAAATAATTTTCCCTAGTGGTTAGACAGGATTAAAGGAAGCTCCTACTTCTATAAGTAGCGAGTATTTCACAGATAAGTATTAAATGATATTTTATTATTTAATCAGAATTATTAAATAAAATAAAAAGCTCTCAGTTTTATTATAGAGGGCTTTTTATAAATATTTTTTAAAATTAATGGTGAGAAATAGCTTCTTTATGGTTTATTACTTTTTTACTACTTTCAATTTTTTCTTTATCTTTACTTAACACAAGAATTCCTACACCAGTAAAGATAAGAACACAAGCTAAAATTTTTAATGCAGTAAACTCTTCTCCTAAAAGTATAGCGCCACATACTACTCCTGTAATAGGTTCAAAGGTACTTAAAATAGCAGCAGTAGAAGCACCTATATGTTTAATACCCACTTGTAAAAGAGAGACTGCAACTAAAGAACAAAGAATTGATATTATAAAAGTAAGTATCCACGATTGAGTTGTAAGAGTAGAGATAGTAAGTTCTTTAGTAGTTAATCCATATATTCCTATTACAAAAGCAACAACTACTGCAACATAAAATGATGTTTTAAATGGATTTAAATTTTTAAGTCCACTTTTATCCATAAAGATTATATAAAATGCATAAGTTATACCTGAAAGTATAGCAAAGGTTATTCCTAAAGGCGTATTAGCAGAATTAGAGCCTACATCAATACCAAAGAAACAACATATTCCTAAGGTTGCAATTATCAGAGCTAAAAGTTTTTTCATACTAAGGTGTTCTTTAAAGAAAAGTACGCAACCAATAGTTACGAATATAGGATAAACAAAATGAATAGTTGTAGCAATTCCAACATCTACATAAGCAAAAGATGTATTGAGAATTAAAGTAGTAACAGCAGTTCCTATAAGACCCAAAATAAAAAGATTAAACGCTTCTTTTTTAGTTATTTTAAAAGAAATTTTTTTAACTTTTAAAACAACAAATAAAACTGGAAGACACATAAAGCTCCTTAAAAAGGTTAAAGTAACAGGATTACTTCCACCAGCACCATAAGTTAATGGTGATAAAGTAAATGAAAAACCAAATATAATTGCTGATAAAATAGTAAGGGTTATACCTTTAGTTTTATTCATAGTAATATCCTCCTTTCTTTACATATAAATATACACTTAATTTGAAATGATAAATTTATATATAAAGCCAATTTTAATACGGTAACTTTGTTAATAATATATTTTAAGAAATGTTCTAATACTAATATAGCTTTTAAAATATGTTAAGTAATGAAGAAGATTTTTTAATTTTACTTTTATAAATAGGTTAATATTTAGAAGCAATAATTAAATCAATCTAGAATCAATACTTAACACAATATCATTTTAAAATATTAAAATGCTTCATTAACGATTTCTACTAATTTATCTAAAACACTATTAACAATAATTTCTCCTTTAGCAGCACTTGAAGTTTTGGCAGTAGCTAAAACTCCACTTTCAGGTACTATTGATTTATCAATTGGGTACTTGTGATAAGAGCAAGGTTCAACTTTTAAATCAAGTATTTTATCTTCTTGTACTAATGTAGGTGCAAAATACATCATAAGAGAAGTTTCAGTTACAGCTGCATGTTCTAATGCCCAACCAGGGAATGGTATTTCAGTAAAGACTTTATCTATTACATCTTCGGGCATTGGATCCCACCAATTAGTTTCAACGATTGTAACTTTATCACCATATGTATTAGATACTAAATCTATAGCTTCTAATATAAAAGCTTCATTTTCAAAGTGAGCATTAAGTACTAATATTTTTTTTACTCCATCCTTAATAAGTTCAGTTAGAATATCTGAAACAAGTTTAATAACTGTTTCACCATTTAAATCTATAGTTCCAGGAAATAATGGGCCACCACCACTTAATGGTTGAGACTTATAACCATAAGAAAGAGCTGGAGCTACAAGACCATTAATTTTTTCGGCTAATCTAGTTGAAAAACCATTAGCTATTACCGTATCTACTGAAAGTGGTAAATGAGGTCCATGTTGTTCAGTAGAGCCAATTGGTAAAATAACTACTGAGTCTTCTTTTCTTTTATTAAATTCCATCCAAGTAATATTTTCCATTAATACATTCATTTTTATATCTCCTTTTATTTATAATATACTAGCTCAAAAATACTAACCATATACAAATATGGTACAAGCTGTTTCATAATATTAATAATACACCAATGTTAAATTGTATTCATCGTACAAATAGTAAAAAATTAGTATAGTATTTTTGTACTATTTAAACACAAATACATCAACAGAATATTGTACTCTATGAACAATGACTTGGAAAATTCTATATGATATGATTTTTTATGAAAATATTATGGTAATATATCCATATTTTTTATTATATATTTTGGTGAATTTAGTAAAAGAAGAGGAGAAAATAATATGAAAAAAACACTTTTTAAAAATGCAAGATTAAAAGGTAATAATGAATTGATTGATATTTTTGTGGAGAATGGTATTTTTAAGGAGATAGGAAAGGATCTTAAAGATAAATATAATCATAAAGATATAGAAATTATTGATATAGAAGGAAAGTTAACTTTACCTCCGTATGTTGAGCCTCACATACATTTAGATTATGTATTTACTGCACATAATCCTGGAGCAAGTAATTCAACAGGAACCTTATTTGAAGGAATTCAACGTTGGTCAGAAACAAAAGGAAATTTAAATAAAGAAGAGGTTAAAGAGAGAGCAAGAAAAGCCATAAAGAAGGAAGTATTAAGTGGAATACAATATATAAGAACTCATGTGGATGTAACAGATCCTAATTTAACATCTTTAAAAGCTATGCTTGAATTAAAAGAAGAAATTAAAGATATAGTAACATTACAAATAATAGCTTTTCCACAGGAAGGTATGTATGCTTATAAAGGTGGAGAAGAATTAGTAGAAAAAGCACTTCAAATGGGTGCTGATGTTGTTGGAGCTATTCCACATTTTGAATTTACTAGAGAGTTTGGAGAAAAATCAGTAAAAAAAGCTATAGAATTAGCATGCAAATACGATAAATTAGTAGATATTCATTGTGATGAAACTGATGATGAGCAATCAAGATTTTTAGAAGTTTTAGCGGCTCATGCTTATTTAGAAGGAATAGGAGAAAAAGTTACAGCAAGTCATACATGTGCAATGCATTCTTATAATAATGCTTATACTTTTAAGCTTTTTAAACTACTTAAACAATCAGGAATTAATTTTATATCATGTCCAACAGAAAATATACACTTACAAGGAAGATTTGATGGTTATCCAAAAAGAAGGGGGGTAACAAGAGTTAAAGAAATGGTTGAAGAAGGAATAAATGTATGTTTTGCACAGGATTCAATGTCAGATCCATGGTATCCATTAGGCTCTGGTAACTTAATGAATATTCTTGATGCTGGAATTCATATTTGTCAAATGATGAGCTTTGATGAAATAAATAATGCTCTAGATCTTATAACTATAAATGGGGCTAAAACTCTTAATATACAGGATGTTTATGGTATAGAAGAAGGTAAACCTGCCAATTTTATAGTACTAAATGCAGAAAATGAATTCGATGCAATTTGTGATAGAGTTTCAGTTTTATCTTCAATAAGAAATGGTGAATTTTTATTTAAAAAAGTTCCAGAGCAAGTAAAGACAGCAATAGACCTACTTAAGTAAAAAATAAAGTATAAGCTATTACTTATGGTATAATAAGTAATAGCTTATTTTTATGTAAAAAAGCATATTTTTTTTATGAGAGGTATTTTATGATTGTAAAATGTGAAGATTTAATAGAACTTAGTTTTTTTAAAGATATAAAATTGGTAGCAGGGAAAGATGGATTAAATAGAAACGTTTCTTGGCCATATGTAGGACAAACTAATTCAGTATCAGAATGGGTACATGGAGGAGAACTTTTATTTATAACTGGAATGGGTATGAATGTAAGTACTAAAAATTTAATAGAGTTATTGAAAGAATGTGTATTAAAAAATTTATCAGGATTAGTTATTTTAACAGGAAGTACTTATATAAAAAGTATTCCTAAGGAACTTATAGAGGTTGCTAATAATGCAAACTTTCCTCTCTTTGAAATGCCTTGGCAGATAAAACTTATAGATGTTACTAAACATATAGCAAATTATATAATATTAAAAGAATCAGAAAAAAGAAAAGAAAGTAGCTTTTTAGGAAAACTTTTATTTTCAGATCACTACAATAGTAGAATTAATGTTAATGATTTAGTTGATATGCATAGAATTAACATTAATGAAACTTTTTTTATTGGTGTATTTAATATAAAGCATAATTATACAGATAACATGTCATCAAAACAGGATTATATGCAAACAACTATTGACAACCTTTGCAAAGATAATAATATTATTATTTTTTCTTTATTACATGGTGATAATATAATATGTTTAATAAGTAGTAAAGATAATGAGGAAGCTAAAAATGATATAGAATATATGAAGGTTATAAAAGAAATATTAGTAAAGAAGTATACTGAGTTAGATATATATTTAAGTTTAGGAAGAATCTATATGGATATTTATCATGCAAAAAAAAGCTATGAAGAAGCTATGAAAGCTTTAAAATTATATAAAGAAAGTGGTATGAAAGAAAGAATAATAGAATATTCAAAGCTTGGTATTTATAGATTGTTATTTGAAATAGATAATTTGGAGGAAGTAAAGTCATATCATGATGATATTTTAGGTGAACTTATAGCATATGATAAAGTTAATAATACTAAATTTTTACATACTATAACTCAATATTTATTTAATAATTGTAATTTAATAAAAACATCACAGGTAATGTTTATACATAGAAATACATTAATTTATAGGCTAAATAAAATAAAGAATATCTTAAATAAAGATTTAGAGGACCCAATGGATAGATTAGAATTACTTAATGCTATAATGATTTCTAATTATTTAGCTTCACAAGAATAACTTTAAATAAAATATTAAAGTCTATAGAAAAAATTAGAATTATTGTGAAAATAGGATAATTTTGGGTTGTAAATCATTATAACTCCTTGTAATGATATTGAAAACTATTATCATTATATATATTATATTAATGATAATAGTTTTCAATATGCTAGGAGGGGTTATAATTATGATGATAAACAAAAGGCTTATTGGTTTATGTGAAGAATCAAAAAAGTATATTGGACTAACAGTTTTGGTTAGTTGGATATCTATTTTATGTAATATATTAATAGTGTTTTTAATAGGACAATTTATTAATAAATTGTATTTAGGAGAACAAGTAGTTATTACATCTGCAAGTAAAGTAATATCATCAATGTCTGATTTTAAAGTTACAGAAAGCATTTCTTTATTAGGAGCTGTAGCAATAATAATTGCCTTATTAATAATTAGATATTTTAGTAATATTTTATATGGAAAGTTTTCTTATTTAGCTTCAGCTAATGCAAGAGTAACTTTAAGAGAACTTATATATAAAAAATTATTAAAGTTAGGTGTTAATTATAGCAATACTGAAAGTACATCTACAATAGTACAAGTTACGGTAGAAGGAGTAGAAGCTTTAGAGGTTTATTTTGGTAAATATTTACCACAATTTTTTTATTCTATGTTAGCTCCTATTACACTATTTATTTTCTTATCTTTTATATCATTTAAAGTTGCTTTAGTATTTATGCTTTGTGTACCTTTAATACCATTATCCATTATAGCAATAATGAAGATTGCTAAAAGAATATTAAAGGATTATTGGAATAGTTACTCAAATTTAGGAGATGCATTCCTAGAGAATCTACAAGGCTTAACTACTTTAAAAGTATTTGATAAAGATGAAGAAAAGCATAAAAAAATGAATGAAGAAGCAGAAAATTTTAGAAAAATAACAATGAAAGTTTTAAGTATGCAGCTTAATTCTATAAATGTTATGGATTTAATAGCTTTTGGAGGCGCAGCTTTAGGAACTATTGTAGCTTTATATGAATTTAAAAATGGACAAATTTCAGTTGGAGGACTTTTAATTATAATATTACTTTCATCTGAATTCTTTATACCACTTAGATTATTAGGATCTTTTTTCCATATAGCTATGAATGGAATGGCAGCTTCAGATAAAATATTTAATTTATTAGATAGTGAAGAAAAAGAAAAAAATATTATAGATATTATTAATAAAAAATTCAATGAGACTACTGTAAAATTAAAAGATATTAGTTTTAGTTATGATGGAAAAAGAGAAGTGATTTCAAAAGTAAGTATGGATATAACTCCAGGAGGAGTTGTGGCTATAGTTGGTGAAAGTGGTAGTGGAAAGAGCACTATAGCTTCATTAATTTTAAATAATTATAGTGTTAATAAAGGTGAAATTACTTTAAATGGAGTTAATATAGAAAATTTATCACAAGATTCTTTATATGAAAAAATATCATTAGTTTCAACTAATAGTTACATATTTAATGGAACTATTTTAAATAATCTTTTAATGGGAAATATCAATGCAACAGATAAAGAGATAAAAGAAGCATTAAAAATTGCTAGACTTTATGATTTTGTTAAATCATTAAAGGATGGATTAAATACGAAAGTAGGAGAAGGTGGAAGTCTACTTTCAGGAGGACAAAAACAAAGGTTAGCTTTAGCTAGAGTAATTTTGGCTAAAAGAAGTATGATTATATTTGATGAAGCAACTTCTAATATAGATGTAGAAAGTGAAGAAGATATTTGGAAGGCAATTTATGAACTTTCAAAGGAAAAAACTATTTTAGTTATATCACATAGATTAGCTAATATAGTAGATGCAAAAAATATTTACGTAATGAAAAAAGGTGTTTTGGTTGAGAATGGTAATCATGAACAATTATATGATGCTCAAGGGGAGTATTATATAATGGTAAATAAACAATTAGAACTAGAAGATGTAAGGGAGGTGGTTTAATATGAAGAGAAAATCAGGTTTTCAAATAATGAAAAGACTAATAGTAGAATTAAAGCCACTAATCCCAGTAATGATAGTTACTATAACTATGGGAGTTTTAGGGTTTTTAGCTGCTATATCCATAGCAACTTTCGGAGCTGTAGCTCTTGGAGCATTAATTGATAAAACTATGTTTGTAACTTTTAAAACAGCAATTATGATAATGGGAATATGTGCAGTAATGAGAGGGTTACTTAGATATTTAGAACAATTATCAGGGCATTATATAGCATTTAAAATCTTAGTTATATTAAGGGATAAAGTTTTTACAGTTTTAAGAAGATTAGCACCTGCTAAACTAGAGGGAAAAGAAAAAGGAAACTTAATTTCATTAATAACTTCTGATATAGAGTTATTAGAAGTTTTTTATGCACATACTATAGCACCAATAAGTATAGCTATAATAACTAATACAATAATATCAATACTACTTTTTATTATTAATCCATGGTTTGGAGTTGTTTCAGCTATATTTTTCATAATAGTTGGTTTAGTAATACCATATGCTTCATCTTCAGTAGCTAAAAAAGATGGAGTAGAGTATAGAAATATTTTTGGAGAAAGTAATTCATATATACTAGATTCGTTAAGAGGATTAAAAGAAGTTTTGTTATTTAATAATGGACAAGAAAGATTAAAAAAAATTAATAACAATTCTGAAAGGTTAAATAAAAGATTATATAAAATAAAACATCATGAAGGAATAATAAGAGCTGTTACTGATTTAACTATAATGTTAGGAATATTAAGTTTTTTAGTAATAGGATTTATATTATATTCTAAGGGGATTATATCTTTTCCTTGGATGATAATATCAATAGTTATTATAGCATCTTCTTTTGGCCCGGTGGTTGCTTTAAGTAATTTATCTAATAATTTACTACATACTTTTGCTTGTGCAGAAAGAATATTCAACTTATTAGATGAAAAGCCACATGTACAGGAAGTTTTAGGAGATGAATTAGTTAATGGTGATGAGATTAAATATGAAGATGTGACATTTTTATATCCTAATAGAAAAGAAAAAATATTTGATAATACATCAATAACTATAAATAAAGGTGAAAAAGTTGCTTTAATAGGGGAAAGCGGTATTGGAAAAAGTACTTTTATTAAATTAATAATGAGATTTTGGGATGTTAATAGTGGAAAAATATTAATAGACAAAAAAAATATAAAAGAATTACCAACAAAATCAATAAGGGCAAATCAAACCTTAGTTAGTCAGGAAACATACTTATTTAATAAATCTATAGAAGAAAATATTAAGATTGGTAATAGCAATGCTACAAGAAAACAGGTTATAGAAGCAGCAAAAAAAGCATCTATACACAATTTTATAGAAAGTTTACCTAATGGATATGATACTAAAGTTGGAGAGTTAGGGGGTAATTTATCTTCAGGAGAAAAGCAAAGAATTGGACTTGCTAGAGCCTTTTTAAGTGATGGAGAGGTTTTAATACTAGATGAGCCTACAAGTAATTTAGATACTTTAAATGAAGGTGAAATATTAAAGGCAATAAAAGAGAATTGTGATGATAAAACTATAATTCTTATATCTCATAGAAAGTCAACTACAGCCATTTGTAATAAAGTACTAAATCTAAAAAATCAAAAATTAGTTGAAGAAGTTGGTTAATTAAATAAAAGATTATATTTAAAAATTTTTAATATAAAAATAGAGGATTAATAAAAATTAATCCTCTAAATTTAAAAAGTTTGATGATAATAGTTTTCAATAGATAATAAGTACTAAAGGGGAGAATTTAAATGGAGCGAATAGAAAGAGAAAAACGAACAATTGAGTTGATGATAAGAATATATTGTAAAAAAAAACATAATTGTAAGGACAATCTTTGTGATGAGTGTTCTCAGCTTTTAGAATATTCACTTAAGAGATTGAGTTATTGTAAGTTTGGAAATAATAAGGGCACTTGTGCTAAATGTACAATTCATTGTTATAAGAAAGATATGAAAGATAAAATTAAAAAGGTTATGAAATTTTCAGGTCCTAGACTAATTATTTATAATCCAATAGAGCTTATAAAACATTGTTTTTATTAAAACTAATAAAACTATAGAAATGTTAACAACTTATGAGTTTCAAGTAAAATTAAAAAAAGGAGAGTTTATTTATGAAAAATATTAGTAAAATTTTATATGTATCTTTAGGAATGATAGCATTAGCATTAGGAATGATTGGAGTTATACTACCTATGCTTCCAACTACACCATTTTTACTTTTAGCATCCTTTTGTTTTGTAAGGGGATCAAAAAAGTTTGATAATTGGTTTAAAGGAACTAAAGTTTATAAAAAACATTTAGAAAGTTTTGTAAAAGAAAGAGCTATGACATTAAAGCAAAAAATAGTAATTCTAACAGTAGCAGATACTATGATAGCTATTCCTTTAATTATGGTAGATAACAATATCATGAGAACTGTGCTAGTACTAGTAATATTATTTAAGTTATATTATTTTATTTTTAGAATTAAAACAATAAAAGTTTGTAAAAATAATGTTATTGCAAAATAATAAAAAATAAAATTATTAAAATAAAAGGGGAAAAGATATGAGAAGTAAGGTTTTAGCTATGTTAATGAGTGCTACTATGTTGATAGGGGTATTACCAGTAGATGTTTTAGCACAGGATTATAAAGAAAGACAAATGGAAGTTACTATTGATGAGGGGTTAACAAATGGAAAATATATTATAAAAAATGATGTATTTAAGGTGGACAAAGATGAAGAATCTATGGCCAGAAAATATTTAAATGAAGAAAGCATGTTAGAAATAAAAGAAAAAGATATAAAATTAACCTTAAATTTTATAGGTAAATCTATAATGAAAAATATTACTATTAAAGTAGATGATAAACCAGTTGAATATACTATGAAGGAAAAAGAAAATGATAAGCTAATAGTAACACTTCCTATTAAAAGTGTAGAAAGCAATATAATTATATCAGCTAAAATTTTTGGAACAATGCCTGTAGATTTTAGGGTTAAATTAAATAAAAATACCTTAGAGAAAGATCCTAATGAAAATGAAGAAGATAATATTAAGGATGGTATATATGAAATTCAAAATGATGCTCTTCATATAGATAAGGATGAAGAATCTATGGCTAGGAAATATTTAGATAAGACTAGTCATTTAAAAGTTGAAAATGGACAAAAGATGTTAATATTAAAATTTACAGGTAAATCTATGATGTCAAATCATAAAGTACAGGTTAATGGAGAAGATATTGATTTGAAAATAATTGAAGATAAAGGTGATATGTTAAAAGTAGGATTTAATATATCTTCTTTAAAGGATAGTGTAGTAGTATCTACTAAAATTTTAGGTAGTATGAATGTACAATTTAGGTTAGTACTAAAAGAGGAAACATTAAAAAAAGTAGAAAATAATAAACCAGATACAGATAATGATAATAACACAGGAGAGATTCCTAACCCTCCAACAGATGGAAATGAATCAGGAGACAAACCTAATACTAATCCAGAAACCACACCAGATAAAAATCCCAATGAACATAATCAGTATAAAAATGGAACATATAAGATAAAAAATAAAATAATAAGTGATAGTGAAATAGGACATGCTGCTGCTAGAGATTCTATAAATGAAATAAGCTATATAGAAGTTAAAAATGGAAAAACATATATAACCTTAGGATTTAGTCAAACTAATTTAATGAGCAATATTAAAATATTAGTAAATGGAAAAGAAGTTAAATATGATGTTATAAGAAAAGATGAAAAAAATAATACTATGGATATAAAATTTGAAGTACCATCTTTATCTTCAAAAATAACAGTACAATCTTTTATTAATATGATAGAAAGAAATATATCTTTTGGAGTACAGCTTTTAGAAAACACATTGGAAGTTATAAGTCAAGAGCAAGTAGATAAGCCTTTAGGAAATTCTAATAGTTTAGGAGCTTTAAGCAAATTATCAGGAGAATCAGATAGAGAGAAAAAAAACAATAATAAAAGTGAAAATAGTAATTCAAATAAATCCATAGAAGTAAAAGAATATTTTAAAAAGTATACTATTAATAATGAAGTAATTAGTGATAGTTCTATGGGAAGAAAAATGGCTAGAAAATATTTAGATGAAATTAGCATTTTAGAAGAGGTAGATGGAAAATTTTATTTAACTATTAAATTTTCAGGAACTAATGCTATGGATAATTTTAAAATTAAAGTGAATGGTGAATTAGTTGATTATGAATTGGTTTTAGATGATGAAGAAAATAATATAAAAGCATTTAGATTTCCTATAAATAATATAAGTGATGAAATAAAAGTTTATATATTTATAAAACCAGTAAAATTAAATATTGATTTTGGAATTTCTCTAAAGGAAGATACCATGACTCTTATAGAAGAAGGAACAGCTGGTTCAAAGGAAAATAAAATAGATAATACAGTATTGTTACAATCTCTTTTAAATAACAGTAATAATAAACCTGTAAGTGTTTTAAAAATAGCAATGATAACATCTTTATTCACTACAATTTCTTTAGGAATGTTATCAGGAATAATTTATTTAATAATTAGAAGAAAGAGAAGAGTAAAATGATAAACTATATATTAAGTTGAAATTTATGCTTTTATTTATAATGAGGAATGGTAATCATTAACTACAAAGGATTGAGTTATAAGTTTAAGTCTTTATATGCTATGAAAGTTATAACTCAAGCAACCTTCAATAATGATTATCATATCCTTTGGGCTTAAATAAATTTTATAAAACTTAAACCTTCAAATATTTATTAATTATCATATTAATAAATACTAATAAAATAAGAAAAGTTATGAATATAGCATTAGTTTTTTTATTAATCATAAAATCAGTAAAAAACCATATTAGTATAGATAAACTTATAATAGAATTTAATATTGTAAGTTTTTTTTTCATAAGCATAATAATTTAGATCTCCTTATTTATTTATAGTTTCATTTTTAGAGTGTATTCTTTTCATAGCAATGAATAGAAAAGATGTACCTATAATTATAAAAATAAGTACACTAAATAAATTAATCATATCAGGAATCACAGTTAATCTATTAATAAATCTCATTAAAGATAGAAAAAACATATAAAATATACCATAAAATTCTAATTTTGCTTTTTTCTTTTGAGATGTTTTAAATGCAAATTTATAAATACCAAAAGCAATTAAAGTAATAGCTATTACGAAATAATTAGATAATATATTTTCATTACCTTTTCTAATAACAAATATCATTAAAGCATTTAATAAACAAGTTAAAAGAGTAAAAATGTATGCAAAAGTTAATTTTATATTTTTCATATTTAAAAATCCTTTCTTATTTATGTATAGAATATTTAAAATATAACATATATAAATACAGAATTTTTATTTTTGTCTTAAAGTAGTGTTTTTTTATCTTAAAATTAAAGTAATACTGAAATTTTAAGATAAATAATTTAAGAAGTATTGAGTCATATAATATATAATTATTACTTTAAAAACCTACAAAGGCTAAAAGTAATAATTTAATTTATCTGTAATCAATACTTCCCATTGTTATTTATAAATATAGTTTGTAAACCTGTAGTTGAGGTAGATTTAAAACTAAGCTTTAAATCTTTTAAGTCTTAGAGCATTTAATAGAACTGATACAGAGCTTAAACTCATAGCAGCAGCGGCTATCATTGGGTTTAATAATGGACCTCCAAATATGTGAAGAACCCCCATAGCAATAGGAATACCTAGAACGTTATATCCAAAAGCCCAAAATAAATTTTCTTTTACATTTTTAATAGTTGCTTTACTTAATTTTATAGCAGTAGGAACCTCCATTAAATCACTTTTCATAAGTACAATATCAGCGACTTCAATAGCTACATCTGTTCCAGAACCAATAGCTATTCCAATATCAGCTTGTGCTAAAGCAGGAGCATCATTTATACCATCACCAACCATAGCAACTTTTCTACCTTTTGACTGAAGTTTTTTAACTTCATTAGCTTTATCCTCAGGTAATACATCAGCTAATACCATATCAATACCAACTTGTTTTCCGATGGCATTAGCAGTTTTAGTATTATCACCAGTAATCATAGCTACCTTAATACCCATAGTGTGTAATTTTTCTACAGCGGTTTTGCTACTTGGTTTAACAGTATCAGCTACAGCAATAATTCCTTTAATAGTTCCATCTATAGCAACATACATAGGAGTTTTACCTTCATTAGCTAATTTATTTGAAGCCTCTTCAAATAAAATCATATCTAAATGGTTATCTTTCATTAATTTTTTATTTCCTAATAATATGTTTTTATCTTCAATTATAACTTTTATACCGTAACCAGGAATAGCAAGAAATTTATCAACATTTTTAAGAGATAAATTTTTTTCATTAGCAAATTTAACAATAGCATCTCCAAGAGGATGTTCAGATCCTTTTTCACCACTAGCAGCTAAAGTTAATATTTCATCTTCAGAAATATCATCTACTATTATATCTGTAACCTTAGGTTTTCCTTCTGTAACTGTACCTGTTTTATCAAATATTACAGTATTAATTTTATAAGCATTTTCTAAAGCCTCACCACTTTTGATTAGTATACCATTTTCAGCTCCTTTTCCTGTACCTACCATAATAGCTGTTGGAGTAGCTAATCCTAAAGCACAAGGACAAGCTATAACAAGTACAGATATAAATATAGTTAATACAAAAGCATTACTTTCTCCAGCAATTTTCCAACTAATAGCTGATATAATTGCTAATATAATAACCGTAGGAACAAAATAAGAAGAAATAACATCTGCTAATTTAGCAATAGGAGCTTTTGAGCTTTGAGCATCCTCAACAAGTTTTATAATTTGAGATAAAGCAGTGTCTTTACCAACTTTAGTTGCTTTATATTTTATAAAACCAGTTTTGTTTATGCTAGCACCGATTACTTTACTTCCTATAATTTTTTCTACGGGAATACTTTCACCTGTTAACATAGATTCATCTATGGAAGTAGCACCTTCAATAACTTCACCATCTACAGGTAATTTTTCACCAGGTTTAACAATAATAATATCACCAACTATAACCTGTTCAATAGGAATAGAAAATTCTTTATTGTCTCTAATAATATTAGCAGTTTTGGGTGCTAATCCCATTAAATGTTTTATTGCTTCAGAAGTTTTACCTTTTGAAACAGCTTCAAAGTATTTACCTAAAGTTATAAGAGTTAAAATAGTTGCAGCGGACTCAAAATATAAGTGCATAGCAAATTCAATATGGCCCTCATAAATTTTAGAAATACCAAATAAACTATATAAAAAAGCAGCTAAAGTACCAAGTGCAATTAAAGAATCCATATTTGGACTAAAAGTAAATAAATTTTTGATACCAATAATATAAAACTTATAACCAACTATTAATACAGGTATTGTTAATATAAGCTGTATTAAAGCAAAATTAATAGGATTTATCATAGGATCTATAATTTTAGGTAAAGGCATACCTATCATATGCCCCATAGAAACAATTAAAAGAGGAAGGGTAAATATAAAAGATAATAAAAATCTATGCCATAAGCTTTTTATTTCTTTATTTTTATTATTATCCATTGAAGTATTAGTTGAAGAAATTTCATTAATTATTTTAAAGCCAGCTTTTTCAACTGCATTTTTTATATCATTGTATGATATAGTATTTTCATCTAATGTTACATTTAATTGTTCAGTAGCAAAGTTAACTACAGCATCATTAACACCATCTAATTTTTTTATTATTTTTTCAAGTCTATTAGCACAGGAAGCACAACTCATACCTTTAATTTTAAAGTTAAGAGTTTTAAGATTTTTCAAGATACCATAACCAGCTTTTTTCAC
Organism: Amissidens hainesi; assembly: GCA_027576215.1. Taxonomy (NCBI): domain Eukaryota; kingdom Metazoa; phylum Chordata; class Actinopteri; order Siluriformes; family Ariidae; genus Amissidens; species Amissidens hainesi. The sequence goes on along the minus strand of JANZXU010009259.1, from coordinate 68,673 downwards.
AGCATTAGTTATAGTTTCATCAGAAATCTTAGAATCATTAAATTTTACATTAAGAGTTTCAGTTGCAAAATTTACATTGGCATCTTCTACTCCATCAATTTTTTTAACAACTTTTTCAATTCTATTAGCACAAGAGGCACAACTCATTCCTGTTATTTTTAAATTTTTTTCTTTCATAATAAAAACTCCTTTCTATTTAAATTCTTTTATTTATAAATGAGAGTAACTATTTAGAAATAATTTTCTCCAAAGTTTCCATTACTTCATTTATTTTTTCTTCTCCACAATTATTTATAAAAGCATCTTTAACACAGTGATTTAAATGTTGTTTTAAAATAAGCAAATTTGCCTTTTTTAATAAAGATTGAACAGCCGTAATTTGATGAGATATATCAATACAATAGCGTTCATTTTCAATCATTTTTATAATTCCTTCTATTTGTCCTTTAGATGTTTTTAATGTTTGAATAGCTTTATTTTTTTCAGTATTCATTGCAAAACCTCCTAATATCCCCCCCTGGTATGGGGGTTGGTTTGATTATACTATTTATATATTAAAAGTCAATATTACTTTTTTTAGGAATTTACTAAAAGTGTAGAGTATAAATTAATAATAGTTATTATTAAAGTCATAAAAAAGTTTTTTTGTTAATAAATGTATTTAGTAAATTATAAGTTTTGCAATTAAAATAAATGCTTTAAAATAAGAAAAAAATTTTTATATGAAATTTATTTAAAAATAAGAATAATATGGTATATTTACAAAATTAGAAAATCATATAAGATAAACTAATGACAAAAAAATATAAATAATTCGTTATATAACGAATTATTTATATTTAAATTGTACGAATATTAATAAAAAACTATTGATTATCATACGACTTTGATATATAATAAAGCTGAAAGTGAAAGGAATATTCATATAGTTTTGGAAATAAGGTCCAAAAGTTTCTACAAACTCACCTTAAATGAGTTTACTATGGATAGAAGATATATTTTTAGCTTAATAAGCTTAAAGGATATGTATTCTGTTCAATAGTAATAGAATACATATCCTTTTAACTTATAAATGAATTTTTGGAGGGGTAAAAATGATTGCTACAAGAGAAAATATGAGACAATCTAAAAATTTTTTGGATAAAACTTTTAAATATAGTGAAAGAGGCTCAAGTCTAAAAACAGAAATTATAGGTGGCGTTACAACATTTTTAACAATGGCATACATAGTATTAGTTAATCCTTCTATATTAGCAGATGCAGGAATGGATAAAACAGCATTAATAACGGTAACAATAATAGCTTCTGCTATTGGAACATTAATATTTGCATTTATGGCTAATGCACCATTTGCACTAGCACCAGGAATGGGACTTAATGCATTTTTTACTTATTCTTTAGTTATAGGAGAAGGAATATCTTGGCAACAAGCTTTAGGTGTAGTATTTATATCGGGGTGTGTATTTTTAATTTTAGCTCTTGCAGGATTAAGAGAAGCTATAGCTAATGCTATTCCAAAATCATTAGGTTTAGCAGCAGCTTCAGGAATTGGTCTTTTCCTTTCATTTGTAGGGTTACAAGGAATGGGGGTAGTAGTTGCTGATCCAGCTACATTAGTAGGATTAGGAGAATTTACACCAACAGTAGTAATAGCACTTTTAACTTTAGCATTAATGGCAATATTAGAGTATAAGAAAGTAAAAGGTGGAATTTTAATAAGTATAGTTATAACAACAGTTATATCAATATTATTTGGATTGGTTCAATTACCATCAAGTATAATTTCAGCACCACCAAGTATAGCACCAGTTGCATTTAAGCTTGATATAATAGGAGCATTAAAGTTCTCATTAATTGGACCAATATTTTCATTTATGTTTGTAGATTTATTTGATTCATTAGCAGTACTTATAGGATGCTGTAAGAGTATAGGTATGGAAGATAAAAATGGTAAAATAAAGGGTATGGGCAAAATGTTATATGCAGATGTTGCATCTACAATGATTGGTGCCGTATTAGGAACAAGTACAGTTACAACATATGCAGAATCAGCATCAGGAATAGCAGCAGGCGCTAGAACAGGATTATCATCAATAGTAACAGCAGGATTATTTATACTAACACTTATATTTACACCATTATTGAGTATAGTACCTTCTTATGCAGCTTCAGCAGCTTTAGTTATGGTAGGAGTATTTATGTTTACTAATATAAAGAATATAGATTTTCATGATATTAAAATAGCTGTACCAGCATTTATAACAATATTATTTATGCCTTTAACTTATAGTATAAGTACAGGATTATGTTTTGGGTTTATATCATATATAATGATGCATATTGTAGCTAAGGAAACAAAAAAAATAAGTCCAGCACTTTGGGTTATAGGATTACTTTGTGTTATGAATCTTTTTATAGGATAAAATAACATATAAATCATTAATAAAAAAGTAGTAATTTAGAGTATAAAATATTTCAGTAAAAGAATAATAAACTCTAATACTACTTTTTTTATATTTTTTCTACAATAATATATATAATTATTATAGAAAAATATAATTTAAAATAAAAATAACGAACTTTTATAAGGAAAAGTCAAAAAAATATAAGTATTTTTATTGAAAAAAATACAAGTATAATATATAATACATAAAAAGACACATATTCGTATAATTCTGGTAATATGGATCGGAAGTATCTACAAGCTCACCGTAAATGAGTTTACTATGGATAGAAATATATTTGATTTTAAAGTTGTAGCTTTAAAGATATATATTCTATTTATTGGTAATAGATTATGTATCTTTTTATTTTTTTAAGAAATAGGGGGAAAAAGTAAGATGATAGCTACAAGAGAAAATGCAAGAGAGCCTTTGAATTTTTTAGATAAAGTTTTCAAGTATAGTGAAAGAGGGTCAAATATAAAAACAGAGATTATAGGTGGAGTAACAACATTTTTAACTATGGCTTATATTGTTTTAGTTAATCCAGCTATATTATCAGATGCTGGAATGGATAAATCAGCATTAATAACAGTAACCATATTAGCTACAGCTATTGGAACGTTAATATTTGCATTTATGGCTAATGCTCCTTTTGCATTAGCACCAGGTATGGGGCTTAATGCATTTTTTACATATTCTTTAGTTATAGGTGAAGGTATATCGTGGCAACAAGCCTTAGGAGTTGTATTTATATCAGGCTGTATATTTTTAACATTAGCACTTACAGGACTAAGAAAAACCATTGCTAATGCTATTCCAAAGCAATTAAGCTTAGCTTCAGCAGCAGGGATTGGATTGTTTCTTTCATTTGTAGGATTGAAAGGAATGGGAGTAGTAGTAGCAAACTCAGATACATTAGTTTCGCTAGCAGATTTTACACCAACTGTGGTTATATCACTTTTAGGACTATTGTTAATGGCAATATTAGAGTATAAAAAAATAAAGGGTGGTATTTTAATAAGTGTGGCAATAATGACAGTAGTATCAATAATTTTTGGTTTTGTACAATTACCATCAAGTATAATTTCAGCACCACCAAGTATAGCACCTGTTGCATTTAAGCTTGATATATTAGGTGCATTAAGATTTTCTTTAATTGGACCAATATTTTCATTTATGTTTATTGATATGTTTGATTCTTTAGCATTTCTTATTAGTTGCTGTAAACAAATGGGTCTTGAGGACGAAAAAGGAGAAATTAAAGGGTTAGGAAGAATGTTATATGCAGATGTTGCTTCAACATTAATTGGATCATTATTAGGGACAAGTACCGTTACTACCTTTGGAGAATCAGCAGCAGGAATAGCAGTAGGAGCAAGAACTGGATTAGCATCAGTGGTAACTGCATTATTGTTTTTAGTAACACTTATATTTACGCCATTACTTAGTATTGTGCCTTCTTATGCAGCTTCACCAGCTTTAGTTATGGTAGGTATATTTATGTTCACTAGCATAAAAAAGGTAGATTTTCACGATATTAAAATAGCAGTACCAGCATTTATTACAATTTTATTAATGCCTTTAACCTATAGTATAAGTATAGGATTATGCTTTGGATTTATATCATATATAGTAATGCATATTGTGGCTAAAGAAACAGATAAAATAAATATAGCACTTTGGATAATAGGTGTACTTTCAGTTATAAATCTTATATTAAGTTAAAGTTTATTAATTATAAATCTAAATTTATTAAGTTAGTGATTGAAAACAAGGGTATAGATGAAGGAGAAAAAAATATGAGTGAATTATATATAAAAAATGCCTTTTTAATAACAATGAATGAAGAAAGAGAAGTGTATGAACAAGGAGCTATTTTTATTAAGGATAATGTAATAAAAGCGATAGGTAATTTTGATGAAAATATTGTAAGTTTGGAAGCAGAAGTCTATGATGCAAAGGGAAAGATTTTAATGCCAGGATTAGTTAATACACATGTTCATTTATCTCAACAATTAGGAAGAGGTATTGCAGATGATGTAGATTTATTAACTTGGCTTAGAGATAGAGTATGGCCTTATGAAAGCAGTTTTGATTATGAAGATTCTCTTATATCATCTACAGCATGTTGTATTGAAATGATTAAATCAGGTGTAACAACTTTTCTTGAATCTGGTGGGCAATATGTTGATGCTATGGTAGAAGCTGTTAATAAAACTGGAATAAGAGCATGTTTGGCTAAATCTGTTATGGATGAGGGAGAAGGATTGCCTAAAGTATGGCAAAAGTCAATGGAAGAAGAATTAAAAACTCAAATTGATTTATTTAATAAATATAATGATACTGCTAATGGAAGAATTAAAATATGGTTTGCTTTAAGGACTATATTTAACAATTCAGATGAATTAATAATTAAAACAAAAGAGTTAGCAGATAATTTTAATACTGGAATACATATGCATATTGGAGAAATAGCAGATGAAATTGATTTTGCAAAACAGAGAAAAGGATTTGGTACAGTTGAACATTTAAATAGTTTAGGTATTTTAGGACCTAATCTTTTAGCTGTACATACAGTTTGGCTTACTAATAGAGAATTAGATTTATTTAGATTGAATGATGTTAAAGTTTCACATAATCCAGCAGCTGCTATGAAAGTAGTTTTAGGATTTGCATCCATTCCTGAAATGTTACACAAAGGAATAACAGTATCTATAGGAACAGATGGAGCACCTTCAAATAATAGAATGGATATGATGAGAGATATGTATTTAACATCATTAATTCATAAAGGAAGAACATTAAATCCTACAGTTATACCAGCAGAAAAAATATTAGAAATGGCAACTATAAATGGTGCTAAATGTGCATTATTAGAAAATGAAATTGGTAGCCTTGAAGTTGGAAAAAAAGCGGATATGATAATACTTAACCCAAACACTATACACACACTACCTATGCATAATCTAATAGGTAATATAGTTTATTCTATGAGTAGTGAAAATGTGGATTCTACTATATGTGATGGTAAATGGTTAATGAAGGAAAGAAAAGTACTTGTTATAAATGAAGAAGTACTTTTAGAAAAAGTTAAATTACAAGGAAAGAAAATAAAAGAAAAAGCTAATATAGAAATAAATACAACTTTCAAAGTAATAAAAAAATAAATTTTAAAAATATAAAAAAATGCATGATTAAAAGAATAATCATGCATTTTATCTATTCTAATAAATAAATAATTAAGAGTTAACAAGATTAATTGTAATTTAAATTAAACTAAATTTTAGTGGGATGATTTTTTACCTTCTGGTTGAGGTCCAGCAGTATGATGCATTGAAATAGGTTTAACATTGAAGTTACCTCTATATTCAACTTCATCCCAAAATATATTGTCTGCAACTAAAAGTTCAGGATTTAATTCAACGCCATCAAGTATTAATTCTTTAAACTTATGGTAACCAGCTCGATCTATTAAATGTCCACCATGTAAATATTCAGGTTTATAGTCAAGAACCCAAGCAGAAAATTTTTGCCAATTAGCAAACATTCCTAAAACAACATCTTCAGTTGCCCAAGCTAAGAATGTTTTACCCATTCTTGGAGTTTGCTTACCAGTACGTCCACCTATTGTTACTCTATAATATTTTTCAGGTTTTCTAGTCCATGCACTTGTAGGGCAAGCAAGCACACACTCACCACAACCTACACAGCAACAGAAGTCTTTATCTATTTTTCCTTGACTATTTAATGAAAGAACTCTTGTTGAGTGATGGTTACAAGCTTCAACACAAGCTCCACATCCTATACAACGATCAGAATTATATTCCATTTTAGCCATTCCAATTACTCCAAAGTCATTGAAATGAGCTTTAGCACAGTCGTTAGGACAACCAGCTATTGAAGTTTTAATATGATAGTGACTTGGGAAAACTAATTTCTCAATTTTCTTAGCTAATTCATGAGTATTAACATTAGCTTTTATACAGTGTGAGTTACCAATACAAGCCATTACATTTCTTGCACCGATAGTAGGATATCCAGCATTGTTTATATCCATTTCACATCCACATAGTTCAACTTCTACTTCTTTTATATAATCTTCTATATAAGCATTAACAGCAGGAATATTTTCATATTTAATTCCTGGCATATTTAATGTTTGTCTCATACCAATGTGGAAAGTACCATTTCCCCAGGTTTTAGCTATATGAGTAACTTTTTCTAAGTATTTAGCATCTATTAATGATCCAGGTACACGCATTTGAAGCATGAACTCACCATCAACCTTAGATTGACGGAAGCAATTAATTCTAGTTTCTTTGATATTTATATCATGATTCATAATTTAAAAAACCTCCTATTAGTCTAATAAATTCTTTGCTTTGGTGTAATTAAATATAGGTCCTTCTAAGCAAACGTAAGTTTCATCTATTCTACAATGTCCACATTTCCCAATAGCACAAGACATTTTTCTTTCAAATGATACCCAGATTTTATCTTCTGGAATTCCATTCTTTAAGCATTCTAATGCTGTAAAATGCATCATCATTGGAGGTCCAACAATTACAACTTCATAATTATTTTCAAAACTTTCAAATGGAATTTGCTTAATATGAGTTGTTACTAAACCTGTTTCCCAGCCTTCTTTAGAATTATTATCTAGTGTATAGATAGTATTAAATTTTTCTTTCCATAATTCTAGTTCTGGTTTAAATAAAATACCATCTTCATTTTTGAATCCACATATTAAATTAACGCTTTCTACATAAGATGGATCATTATAAAATTTATCTATCATACTTCTGACAGGAGCTAATCCAGTTCCGCCACTTATAATAACTATGTTTTTATCTTTAAATTTTTTAATAGGCCAACCTTTACCGTAAGCTCCTCTTAAAAATAAAGTATCTCCAGCTTTTAAATCAAATATTTCATTTGTAACTTTACCTACTGAACGTATAGTAAAATCCATATATCCTTTACCAAATCCGCTAACTGATATTGGAGCTTCGCCAACTTTGGGAATAGATAATTGCAAAAATTGGCCATGTTTTGGAACTATATCAGTTTCAACTCTAAATGTATATTCTAATTTACTTTCTTTAATAACGCTTAAAATCTTGCATGCCTTTGGCATAACTTCATTATGCATAATAAACCTCCTAATTAGTTATCTTCCTCTAATATTTCATTAACTGCATCATTTACTTTATTTATAGTAGCTGTTATTGAAATGTATTGAGGACATCTAGAAGTACAACGACCACAACCTACACACATATGATTTTCACCAAATTGTTCTTTATAATCATGAATTTTATGAAGAATTTTATATCTCATTCTATCTCCAATAGCAGGTCGAAATTCATGACCACCAGCCATTTCATCAAAACCATGAACATGACAAGATGCTGAAGTTCTTCTTCTTTCTCCCACATTAGCATTTTCATTATATAAAATATCTGTAGTAGTGAAGCAAGAGCATGTACTACAAGCTATTGTACAGCTTCCACAGGCTATACATCTTTTATCAAATTCTCTCCACATTTTGTGTTTTTTTATTTTATTTAACACATTAGTATCTGGTATATTAGGAATGGTAACTTTAGCTTGATTTTCTTCTATAAATTCTACAGTAAAATCATATTCAGGTGCATTTTCAAAATATGAAGAAAATTCTTCATCTTTAACATTAAATAATAAACTATCTTCATTAAATCTAACAGCTAAACTGTAATCATCAGTTTTATTTGCATTCATTGTTGTACAAAAGCAAGTATCCCATCCTTTAGTACATTCCATCATAACAAATTTAACTTTATCTCTAACTCTTTTATAAAATGAATCCTCAAATCCATTTTTTAAAAAGATAGTATCTTGTCTTTGTTGAGCATTTATATCACAAGGTCTAGCAAAGATTAATATTTTTTTATTATCAATTTTACTTTCAATAAATTGATCTTGAGTAAAATAGAATAAAGTTTGAGTTATAGGAGTTATAACTTCCTTTGCAGGATAATCAGATTTTTCTTTATATACTATTTCTTCTACTGAATTAATTTCATCATAACGAATTATGTCAGTGTCAGAAAAACGACCTGCTTTTTCAAATCTTTTTGGAGCATAAATTTTATACTCTTTTTTTAGTTCTTCAATTAGCTTATTTGTTCTTTCAAAATCTAGCTTGAATCCCATTTGATACCTCCATATATATAAACATTTTTTAAAAATGATTTTGTTAAATTTAATATGCATTTAATTTAAAATATTAGTTCTAAATGAACAAAAAAATTTTAATTTAAATTTTTCATAAATTAAATAGATAATCAATAAACTTAAAATTATTATCTATTTAATTGACTTAAATTGTCATGAATATATAACAAAGTTGTAATACAGAATAATTTTTAATATAGTTTTTAATTAAAAAATTTATAATTTTAGATAATAAAAATACATAAATCATAGAAATTTCTTCAACAGTAACTAAAAACTTATATGCATTTTTAAAGAAACCTTCTAAATTTTTAAGAAATATGAAAAGCTTTTCAAAATTATTTTAGTAATTGTATTAAGAAATAACTCTATTATTTGAACATCTAGGGTATGTTACTTATTTTCTAAGAAACTTTCAATAGATGTACTAAATATGTCTAATAACATAGTTAATTACATAATATAATGACTATATAAATCAAATAATTAAAATTTTTAGCACAATAACTATGTTGAAAATTTAAATTATTTATAAAGTTATTATACTAATATTTAACTTTATATGAAAGAGGACAGCTTATATCAATTTATAATTAAGCATATATGTAAAACTTATAAAGAAATGAAAATCACTATTAATAGTTAATTGTTTTCTGTAGTAAACAATTTTAAAAATAAATTAAGCTTTTTAAATTTATAAATATTAAGTTAATCTTTTTATAAAAAGATATAAAAAGATATAAAAAGATATAAAAAAATATAAAAAGATAATAAAATTATATTTAATTAATAAAAAAAATATATTAAAAAATAAACTAAACTTGTATATTAGTAGACTTATAAAGTAAAATTATCATAAGTAAAAGTTATAAAAAAGTGATTATATATAAGTAAAACCTATATGCAATATATATATAATTTATATATAAAATTAAAAGTTTTTAGATAAGTTAACAATTTAATTATTATTTGAGGTGAAGAAATGAATAATTTAAAAGAAATTTTATTAAGTGAAGTAGAAGAAATTAGAAGTAAAGGTCATAAGTTTTTAAATGGTGAATTATCAATAATGGATTTTAAGCATGCATCAGGTGGTTTTGGTATATATGCTCAGCGTGGGAAAAAAGATTTTATGATAAGATTAAGAATTCCATCAGGAATGCTTAGTATGAAAGATTTAAAACAAGTTTATAGTTGGGCAAAACAATATAATTTAGATAAAATACATTTAACTACACGTCAAGCTATTCAATATCATGGATTAGATATAGATGTAGTTTGTAATATAATGAAAGAAGGAATAGAAAAAAGTATATATACTAGAGGTGGAGGTGGAAACTTTCCAAGAAATGTAGCAATGTCTCCATTATCAGGTGTTGATCCTAAGGAGATTTTTGATGTTTCTCCTTATGCCTCAGCAGTAGGAAACCATTTTTTGAAAAAAATGTATACATATAAACTTCCAAGAAAATTAAAAGTATCTTTTTCAAATAGTAATGCAGATGATGCTCATTGTACAGTTCAAGATTTAGGATTTTTAGCAGTTGAAAAAGAAGGAAAGCAATATTTTAATGTATATAGTGGTGGAGGATTAGGAAGAAATCCAAGAAAAGCTATTATAGTGGCTGATATGATAGAGCCTAAAGATGTTTTGTATCACATTGAAGCTATGACAAATATGTTTATAGCTGAAGGTGATTACAATAATAGAAGTAAAGCTCGTATTAGATATATACTAGATAGATTAGGAGAAGAGGAATATATAAAGTGTTATCATAAGCATTTAGAAGAAGTTAAGTCAAAAGAAGATTTAGATTTAAATATAGTACCAAAAAATACAGTTAAAGTTGGGGTAGAAACCAATATTAAGCATAAAAGATTATTTAAGCAGAAGCAACAAGGATTATATAGTGTTTATTTCCATCCAATTGGAGGAATGTTAATGTTATCTCATTTAAAAGAACTTATGGATGCGTTAGAAGAAATTGAAGATGTAGAATTAAGATTAACTATGGATGAAGGTTTATATATAATAAATTTAAATGGAAAAGAAGCAGAAAAAGTTTTAGAAATTACACAGGGAAAAGGTGGAGAAACCAAGGCACAGCAAAGTATTTCTTGTATAGGAGTTCCAATTTGTCAAATGGGAATAGCTAATAGTCAATGTGCTTTACATAATTTTGTTAAACTTGTTAAAGAAAAAGCATTAAAAGAAGATTCACTACCAAAAGTTCGTTTTTCAGGATGTGCTAATTCTTGTGGAGTACATGAAGTAGGTGAAATAGGATTATCTGGTAAGATAAAAAGAGTAAATAATGAAACAAAACATGTTTTTGAATTATATATAGATGGAGATTATGCTGTTGAAAAAACTAAATTAGGTAAGTATTATGGAGATATTTTAGCTGATGAAGTAGCAAATTTCTTAGTAGAGGTTGGAGAAACTGTAGAAGCTTCAGATAAAGATTTTTATAATTGGATAGATAGTGAAGTATGTAACTTAAAAGAAATACTTAATAAATATTTAGTATAGTAATAATAAAAAACATATAAATTATAGTAAATAAGCTATTTTTTATATGTTTTTTTATTATGCAATTAAGTTTATTGTCAATGGCAAGTATTAAATAATAAATAAATTTTTAAGGAGGATTATTATTAATGCATATAATTAAATTTAAAGTATAAACTAATGAAAATTTAACGTTTATATAGGAGAAATATTAAAAATGAAGAAATTATTATATATAACTGTAAATTCAAAACCCGAACAATTATCTTCAAGTAAGAAAGTAGGAAGAATTTTTATAAATAAATTTTTAGAAAAACATAATGAATTTCAATTAGAGGAGATTGATTTATATAATACACATCTTCCAAGATTAGAATATCCATATTTTGAAAAAAGAAATTGTGTAGTAAATAAGGATGATTTTAATAAACTCAGTGAAAAAGATAAAGAAGAAGTACATACTATAGTAAAGTTATGTGATCAATTTAAAGAAGCAGATATTTATGTAATAGCTGCTCCTATGTGGAGTTTATCTTTTCCAGCTCCTTTAAAAGAATATTTAGATTGTGTAATACAAGATGGAAAAACTATAGAAATTAATGAAAATAAAATAATAGGATTATTAGAAGATAAACCTAGATCATTTTTATATATACAATCTTCTGGAGGACCTATTCCTTGGATATTAAAAGGTACATTAAATAAAGGAATAAATTATGTAGAGGATTTAATGAAAATAGTAGGAATAAAAAAATTTAATGAATTACTAATAGATGGAACTGGATTTACTCAAGAAGAGAAAGAAAAAGCAGAAAAAGAAGCTATAGATAAAATAGATAGCTTAGTTGAAAAAATATGGAAAGAAACTAACGAATAAAAATATAAAAAATGTAAAGAATATTTTTAAGATAATTTCTATAATAGGAGGTGAGAATTTGGATTCACTAGATAGAAGAATACAAATAGATTCTTATGTATCAAAATATATGGACGAAAATGGATGTAGCTTCAAACAAGCTTGTGAAGATTTAGAAATAGATATGGAAGATGTATTTAAATTACAATATGATGATGAAGAGTGGTAATAGTTTTTTATAATAAGAAACTCAGCTAAAATTAGCTGAGTTTTCATTATTAGCCTTCAATTATTTTAATAAAAAAAGTTCTTGTTCTTGGACCATCAAATTCACAGAAGTAAATATCTTGCCAACGTCCTAAAATTAAATTTCCATCATTTAAAATTAAAGTTTGAGATGCTCCTATAGTAGATGATTTTAAGTGAGCATGAGAATTTCCTTCAAAATGTCTATAATTTCTATCAAGAGTTGGATAAGCTTTTTCAAATCCATAAAGTAAATCCTTAACTACATCAGGGTCTGCATTTTCATTTATTGTAATGCCAGCTGTAGTATGAGGACAATATATTATCACTAAACCATTTTCAATGCCACTATTTTTTATATCTTTATTTACATATGGTGTTATATCAACCATTGTTTGATGTTCAGAAATAGACAGTGTGTGTTTAAAAAAATTATTCAAAGAAATCACTCCTTTATGTAACTATATTATATGCTTTTAAATTAGATATATTTATTTTAATTTAATTATATACCAATTTACTCTATAGTTACTAAATAAAAGTGTATAAAATATTGTAATTTTAATTTATACACTTTAATAAAATTAAAATTAAAAATAAAACGAATTAAATTAAAAAAATAAATACGAATTATACGAGTTTTATATTGACAAATATACGTATGAATAATAATATATATTTATAATAAATAGGGATAGGGGAAGTTTATGTTAGAGAAAATTTTTAAGTTACAAGAACATAATACAAATGTTAGAACAGAAGTGTCAGCAGGAATAGTTACTTTTATGACTATGGGTTATATACTTGTAGTCCAACCATCTTTTATGGGAGCGGCAGGAATGGATGTAGGGGCTGTAACTGCTGTAACTGCATTACTTGCAGGTGTTTTTAGTATAGTTATGGCACTTTATACAAATAGACCTTTTGCCATGGCAGCAGCTATGGGATCAAATGCATTTTTTTCTTTTACTATGGTGCAAGGGGGACTAGCTACTTGGCAACAAGGGTTAGGAATGACATTTATATCAGGAATAGTATTCTTTTTACTAACAATATTCGGATTAAGAGAGGTTATAGTAAAGGCAATCCCTAAAAATGTAAAATTAGCTATTGGAGCAGCAGTTGGTTTTTTCATTGCACAAGTAGGATTTAAGAATGGAAACTTAATGAGTATTACAGATGGAAAGTTAGAACTTGGAGATTTAACTTCACCAGGAGTTATGCTTGTAGTTATAGGATTATTTATACTTGTTGGATTAATGGCTAGAAAAATAAAGGGTGCAGTTTTAATAAGTATAGTATTAATAACTTTAATAGGTATACCAATGGGAATAACACAAATACCAGATAAGTTTATAACACTTCCGCCATCAATAGAACCAATTGCCTTTAAGCTTGACATAATAGGTTCTTTAAAGCTTAGCTTTTTTCCAATAATGTTTACTTTCTTTGTAGGAGATTTCTTTTCTACTTTAGGAACGGTTTTAGGAGTTTCAGCTAAAGCAGGATTTTTAGATGAAAATGGAGATTTACCAGATATAAATAAGCCATTCTTAGTTGATTCAATAGCTACTATGGTAGGAGCTGTATTAGGATCAACAGTTGTAACTACATATATAGAATCAGCTTCAGGAATAGAAGCGGGAGGAAGAACAGGACTTACATCGGTATCAACAGGAGTTTGTTTTTTATTAGCATTATTTGTAACACCAGTAGTTGGAATGATACCTTCAGAAGCAACAGCACCAGCACTTATAATAATAGGATTACTTATGATAAGTGCAGTTAAAGATATAGATTTTTCAGAGTTTACAGAAGCTTTCCCAGCTTTTGCAACTATAATATTTACTGCTTTTACAGCTAGTTTATCTAATGGAATAAGTATAGGGATAATTTCATATGTATTTGTAAAGCTAGTTTCAGGAAAGTATAAAGAACTTAATATAGGAGCATATGTATTAAGTGTATTATTATTAATGTATTTTATTATATAATTTTGAGTTTTATTATCTGTAATAATATTGCGATATAAAAAATATATAATAGATTTTGAATAAATAGTAAAAGGGTACCCTTACAGGTACCCTAATATAATATTTAAAATTTATATTATTAGGTTATACTTATTAAAAATTAAGTGTATAAGTGTATATAAATGAACTATGGAATAATTTGTTTTAGAAAGGAATGGGTTAGTATGAGAATAATGCCTAAAAATAAAAAAAGTTTAGTTGAAGCGGCTATGGGAAAGAGAAAATGTTCACTTATAATCAAGAATGGAAAAATTTTAAATATGTTTACTGGAGAAATTTATTATGGAAATATAGGTATCTATGATGGTTTTATTTGTCATATTGAATGTAATCCAGATGGATTAAATAAAGTAGAAGAACCTTTAGAAGGAGAAGTAATTTTTGATGCTAAAGGTCAGTATGTTATACCAGGGCTTATAGATATACACATTCATATAGAAAGTACAATGATGACACCAAGAAATTTTGCTGAAGCGGTATTAGTTCATGGTACAACAACAGTAATTACGGATCCACATGAAATAGGTAATGTTTTAGGGGTTGAAGGTGTTAAGTATATGCATGACTCTAGTTCAGATTTACCTATGAGACAGTATGTATTAGCTCCATCTTGTGTTCCTTCAGTATTAAATATGGAAAATGCAGGTGCTAATTTTACTTATAAAGAAATAGAAAAAATGTTTAAAATGGAAAGAGTTATAGGGCTAGGAGAGATAATGGATTTCTTAGGGGTAATAAATAATGAAGAAAGAATGGATTCAATTATTGAAATGGGAGAAAAATTTGGTGGTTTTCTTCAAGGACATGCTCCTTTTTCTTGTGGTAGACCATTATCAGCTTATCTTACAAAAGGAATAAAAAGTTGTCATGAAAGTAGATTACCTCAAGAAGCAAGAGATAAAATAAGAAATGGAATGTTTGTAGATGCACGAGAAAGTTCAATTTCAAAAAATGTTAAAGATTTATATAAAGGAGTTAAAGACTTTAGATATTTAGACAATTTTACTTTATGTACAGATGATAGAGAGCCTGAAGATATTGTTAAGGATGGTCATATAAATTATGTAATAAAGGAAGTTATAAAAGCGGGTATGAATCCTATAGATGCTATAAGGTCAGCAACTTTAAATTCAGCAAGAGAATTAGAAATTTCTAATTTAGGAGCAATTGCACCAGGTTTTGTAGCAGATTTGGTAATAACACCTTCTTTAGAGGATATAGTTCCTTCCGCTGTATTTTTTAATGGTGAATTAGTAGCTAAAGATGGAAAAATAGTTAAAGAAATTGAAAATATAAAATTAAATGTAGAAAATAAAAATACAGTATATATAGATGAAGATTTAACTTTAGAAGATTTTAAAATAAAAGCTCCTATAAATGAGGGGAAAATAAAAGTGAATGTTATTAAGTATGAAGATAAAGTAAGATCAATAACTACATTTTCAGAAAAAGAAGTAAATGTAGTTAATGGATATGTAGATTTATCTAATAATAAAGATTTAATGACTGTTATGGTGATAAATAGACATAAAGGGAAAAATTCTAAAGCTATTGCTATTGTTGAGAATTTTGGAAATAGTCATGGGGCTATAGGTAGTACAGTATCACATGATTGTCATAATATGACTATAGTTTATGATAAAGAAGAAAATGCTTTATCTGTTTTAAAAGAATTAAAGAAAATAGGGGGAGGAATAACTTGTGCTGTTAATGGAAAAATAAAACAAACCTTAGCATTACCAGTGGCAGGTTTAATGTCTAATAAAAAATGTATAGATCTAGCTAAAGAAGCACTTGAAATGAAAGAAGCATTAAGGAAAATTGGTTTAATAGAACCACCTAATCCACTTTTAAGAATAGCTACCATAGCATTGCCAGTAATACCAGATGTTAAGATGTCTGATTTAGGAATAATTGATGTTAATAAACAAGAATTTATAAATTTATTTATTAAATAATAATTTTATATTATGAACTATGAGGTTTATATAAAAATATTAAACTTCATAGTTTTTTTAATAAATAAATTTACATAATTAATTTATATTTTAACTAATTTTAAAAAAAAATTAAAATGATAAATAAAGTTAATTAGAGAAAATAATAGATAAAAATATAAAATATTACAATAAATACTTTAAAAAACAAATTAAGAATTATTATGAATATATTTGAGGGTTAATAAAATTGCAAATGTAAACGTATTTAATATATAATGAGATTGCAAGGAAAAAACAAAATATTACAAAATATTACAAATGAGAAGGAGGGTTAAATGGATAAAAACATAAGACAAGAATTATTTGAACCAGATTTAATATTTATAGAAGATATTAAATGTAAAGATGAAGTTTTTGAAAAAATTTCAAAAGAATTATTAAAAAAGGGAGTGGTAAAAGAAACTTATATACAAGCTTTAAAAAAAAGAGAAAATGAGTTTCCAACAGGAATTAATTTAAGTGTTGTGGCAGAGAATATACCTAATATAGCCATTCCTCATACAGAAAGTGGTTTTTGTAATGATACAAAGGTTGTATTAGTTAAATTAAAAAATAAAATAACTTTTAAAGATATGATGAATCCATCTAAGGATTTAGATGTAAAATATTTATTTATGATATTAAATAAAGAAGGATCAGAACAATCACATATTTTATCTTATATAATGAGTTTTGTAACTAATAAAGAAAATATGTATAAATTAGAAAAGGCTAAAACTTTAAAAGAATTATATAACATAGTAAAATATTAAATTTTATTGGAGGATGATATTATGATAAAAATTTTAGCAGCTTGTGGAGCAGGAATAAATTCAAGTCATCAAATTAAAACTGCAATTGAAGAAGAAATGAGTAATAGAGGATATGATGTTAGTGTAGATGCGGTAATTATAAAAGATATTACAGAGGATATGGTAAAAGAGTATGATATTTTCACTCCAATTTCAACTCCTCAATTAGGATTTGAAATAGATTTACCTATAATTGAAGCAGGTCCAATATTATATAGAATACCATCTATGAGTGAACCAGTTTTTGATGAGGTTGAAGAAGCTATTAAAACTTTAAATAAATAATATAAAGAGTTCTGGTTTATAAAGTATATTATTCACATGTAAAAATGATATATTTTATAAACTAGAAAATCATAAGAAAAAAAGTAATAACTTGATTAAAAGTTATTAAAGGAGGGAATAGAATGGAGTTTTTTATTGATTTAGCCAATAAAATATTTAAACCTTTAATAAATTTAGGCGCACCTCCTATGATGCTAATAATATTAACTATATTAGCTATTTGTTTTGGGGTGAAAATTTCAAAAGCCTTAGAAGGAGGTATTAAGTTAGCTATAGCTTTGACAGGTATGGGAGCTGTAATTGGAATATTAACAGGACAATTTGCACCAGCTTTAATATCTTTTGTTAAATCTACAGGTATTCAGTTATCAATAACAGATGTAGGGTGGGCTCCTTTAGCTACCATAACTTGGGGTTCCGCATATACACTATATTTTTTAATGATAGTGGTTATATTAAATATAATATTATTAGTAATAAATAAGACAAATACTTTAGATGTAGATATATTTAATATATGGCATTTATCTATAATTGGACTAATAGTAATGTATTATTCTAATGATAATTTACTATTAGCATCTTTATTAGTTTTATTAATAGGTGCATTAAAAATAATAAATGCAGATTTAATGAAACCGACCTTTAATCATTTGTTAAATATGAAAGATACAAATCCAACAACAACAACTCATCTAAATTTTATGTTAAATCCAGTAATAATGATATTTGATAAATTTTTTGATAAGTTTTTACCTGGCTTAGATAAATATGATTTTGATGCAGCAACTTTAAATAAAAAAATAGGTTTTTGGGGAAGTAAGTTTGCAATAGGTGTTTATTTAGGTACATTTGTAGGAGTATTAGGAATGCAACCAGTAAAAACAATATTTATATTAGCTTTTACTGGTGGTATGTGTTTAGAACTGTTCTCTTTTGTAGGAACTTGGTTTATTGGAGCTGTTGAACCTTTATCACAAGGAATTACAAATTTTATGAGTAAAAAATTAAAAGGTAGAAAATTTAATATAGGAATTGACTGGCCTTTTTTAGCATCAAGAGCAGAAATGTGGGCAGTAGCTAATATATTAGCACCTATAATGCTATTTATGGCTATGGTACTTCCAGGAAATAAAATTTTACCTCTTGGAGGTATAATTGCTATAGGATTAACACCGGCATTACTGGTAGTTTCAAGAGGTAAAATAATAAGAATGATAATAACAGGAGTATTTATGTTACCAATATTTTTATGGTCTGGTACAGCTATATCAGGATTTGTTACAGAGACAGCAACAGCTGTTGGAGCATTTCCAGCAGGATTACCAGAAGGTACTTTAATTACTCATGCTACTCTTGAAGGACCTATAGAAAAATTTATAGCTATATTAGTTGGTCAATTTGGATCTGAAGCAACTATTATTAGAGGACTAGTTTTATTAATTATATTAACTATATATATAGCATTATTTGTTTGGTATGCTAAACAAATGAAAAAAAGAAATAATGAATATGAATTACAAAATATTGAAAAATAATTTTTGAATTTTGATAGGAGGAAAAAATATGAAAATTTTAATTGGATCAGATAAATATGGATTTGATTTAAAAGAATATTTAAAAAAATACTTAAAAGAAGAAGGTTATGATGTTATAGATAAAACACCAGAAAAATCATTAAACTTTATAGAGTCTTCAAAAACTATTTGTAAAGGTATACTTGATAAGGAAGGCGATAGAGCTATATTAATAGATGAATATGGAGTAGGTTCTTTTATGGTTGCTAACAAATTTAAAGGAATAATTTGTGCATCAGTTTCAGATGAACATTCAGCTAAAATGACTAGAAATCACAATAATGCATCTATTATTGCGTTAGGATCAGGTATAGTAGGAAATAAATTAGCAAAGGGAATAGTTGATGCATATTTAAAATCTGAGTATGCTGGTGGAAGACATCAAATAAGAGTAGATATGCTAAATAAAATGCTTTAATACATATTAACATAATACTTAATTATAAATAAAATAGATTATTTAGGAGGAGAAGCATATGAAAATATCATTAGGTTGTGATCACATAGTAACAGATTATAAAATGCATATATCAGAATATTTAAAATCAAAGGGACACGAAGTTATAGATAATGGAACATATGATAGAGTAAGAACTCATTATCCTATATATGGGAAAAAAGCTGGAGAAAAAGTAGCAAGTGGAGAAGCGGATTTAGCCGTTGTAATTTGTGGAACAGGAGTAGGAGTAACCACTTCAGCAAATAAAGTATATGGAATAAGAGCAGCTTTAGTACGAGATGTTACTAGTGCAATTTATGCTAGAAAATGCTTAAATGCTAATGTTATAGGTTTAGGAGGAAGAATAACTGGTATAGGTTTAATGGAAAATATAATAGATGCTTTTTTAGAAACTAAATTTGAGGATACAGAAGAACATAGAAAATTAATTAAAGAAATTGATACCTTAGCAGAAATAAAAGATGGACAACAAGGAAATGAGGAATTTTTTGATGAGTTTATAGAAAAGTGGAATAATGGAGGGTACTCAAAGGAATAATAATAGTATGAAGTATTTTTACATTTAATTTATAAAATGCAAGAAAATGACTTTGAAAATTTTATAAAAGCAATATAAAATAAAAAGGTATAATTTATATTATTAGGTAAAAATATACTTAATAAAGAAATTAAGGGGGAAATTAAGCTAAAGTTACATAAAAATAAATTTTTATTAAAAGGAGAGAAAGTATTTTGTTTACAATAATGGCAATCAAAATATCACCAAGAAATGACTATGCACCAAAGGTGCAGGAGATATTAACTAAATTTGGTTGTATAATTCACACAAGATTAGGATTACATGAAGCAACTGTTAATTCATGTTCAAATTCAGGGTTAATTTTATTAAATTTAATTTCACAAGAAGTAGATGAAATTAAAAATTTAGAAATGCAATTAAAGAAATTAGAAGGTATTAAGGTAGAATTAATAGAGTTATAAATTGAGGTCTAGGAATTAAAGTATAAAAACTTTGATTCCTAGATTTTTTTATAAATAATTAATAAACTAAAAATTTTCAATGTTGTAGTAAATAAATTACATGTAAACGTTAATGCTAAAGTGATAATATTTATTTAAAGAAAGAATTAAGTTGCAAAGGTAGTTTTGCTTATACATATATATAGATAGAGGGGGATTAAAGGAATGGCACAATTAAAAGGTAGAGTTACTATACCTACAGATAGCAATATGAAGGAAGAAATAAAAAAAGTTATAGATACATGGGGAGCAGATGCTTTAAGAGATTGTGATGGAACTAAGTTATCACAGGATATAGTGGATTTAGGAGTAAAATTATATTCAACTTATTTAACGGTAAGAAGTGATCAACAATGGGCTAGAGAAAATCAAGATGAATTACAACAGCTTTATTTGATGTCAGAACCTGTTATTTCAAAAAGTGAAGAATTAGAGATTAATATATTAAAAGGATATTATGGAAAGCAATTTAGAATAGATACAGTTCACGATGAAAAAGAATGGTGGGAAGTTATAGATAGAACTACAGGAAAAATAATTTCTACAGATAATTGGAGATTTAATAAAGAAAAAGGAATAGTGAAAGTTAAAAACATTTTGCCATGGCATGAATATACAGTTAACTTTTTAGTATATATGATTTGGGATCCAACACAAATGTATAATCATATAACTAATGATTGGGGTGATAAATCACATGAAATGCCATATGATTGTAGACAACCTAAAACTAACAAACATGTTAAAGAGGCTTTAAAAAAATGGATGGAGGAAAATCCTGAAGTTAATGTAGTTAGATTTACAACCTTCTTTTATCATTTTACATTATGTTTTAATGAAGTAGCAAAAGAAAAGTTTGTTGATTGGTTTGGATATAGTTCATCTGTAAGTCCTTTAGCATTAAAACAATTTGAAGAAGAAAAGGGTTATAAGTTAAGATCAGAACATATTGTAGATAAGGGGTATTATAATTCACCTTTTAGAGTTCCTAGTAAAGAGTTTAAGGATTATGTTGATTTTCAATCAAAATATGTAGCAGGCTTAGCTAAAGAGTTAGTAGATATATGTCACCAAAATGGAAAAGAAGCAATGATGTTTTTAGGGGACAATTGGATAGGTACAGAGCCTTATGGAAAGTACTTTCCAAGTATAGGATTAGATGCTGTAGTTGGTTCAGTAGGAAATGGAGCAACTATGAGAATGATAGCAGATATTCCAGGAGTTAAATATACAGAAGGAAGATTTTTACCATATTTCTTTCCAGATGTATTCAATGAAACAGGAGATCCTGTAGGAGAAGCAAGACAAAATTGGCTTCAAGCAAGAAGAGCTATACTAAGAAAGCCACTAGATAGAATAGGTTATGGTGGATATTTAGGACTTGCTGTTAAGTTTCCAGAGTTTGTTAAACAAGTAGAGAATATTTGTGATGAGTTTAGAAATATTCATGAAACTATAAAAGAAACAAAGGCGTATACAGCTCCATTTAAAGTGGGTGTATTAAATTGTTGGGGTAAATTAAGATCGTGGCAAACTAATCAAGTTGCTCATGCACTATGGTATAAGGAAATTTACTCATATATAGGTATTATTGAGTGTTTAAGTGGTATGCCAGTAGATGTTGAATTTATAAGTTTTGATGATATATTAGAAAATGGTATTCCAACGGATTTAGGAGTAATTATAAATGCTGGAGATGCATATACTGCTTGGAGTGGTGGAGAGTATTGGAAAAATCCAAAGATTCTTTCAACAGTTAGAGAATGGGTTGCAAATGGTGGTGGATTTATAGGAGTTGGAGAACCAACAGCTATACATCATGAAAATAGATTCTTCCAATTAGCTGATGTTTTAGGAGTAGATAAGGAAGTAGGATTTAGTTTAAGTACTAGAAAATATAATGAATTAGAACCATATCATTTCATAACTGAGGAAATAGGAGAAGCTTCTATTGATTTTGGTGAAGGAATGAAAGGTGTATTTGGAACAGGAGATAATTATCAAGTTATAAGAAAGGATTTTGGTAATGAATCTTGTTTAAATAATAAATTTAGAGGAGATACAACCTTCGCAGTAAATACCTATGGAAAAGGTAGAAGTGTTTACTTTGCAGGTTTTCCATATAGCCCTCAAAATTGTAGGTTATTATTAAGAGCAATCTACTGGGCAGTAAATAAAGAAGAAGATATGAAAAATTGGTATGTAACTAATATTTATACCGAATGTGCAGCCTTCTTAGAAGTTAATAAAATGGCTGTTATAAATAATACTGAAGAAGAGAGAACAACAGATGTTTATATGAATGGAGAAAATGTAAAAACTTTAACGTTAGCTCCAATGGAAATTAAATGGCTAGATATTAATTAATATATAGAATTCTTTCTTTAAATCCCTAAGAAAATGCCTATGAATTATAAAAATTCATAGGTGTTTTTATTGTTTGGAGAATTATAGTGATTTAAAATTGTGTAGAAAATTTTTATTAAATTGAGAAGTATGGTATACAAAGCAATTAAGAATATAAAAAAATAAACCACTCTGTAATATTTTTACATATTATACATAAATATGATATAATTTTACAGAGGTGTTATTTAATGAAAAATTATCATATGTTACATAAAACATTAAAGTATAAATCACAAAAATTAAGAAGTATATCCTTGAAAAAAAGATTAATTATATTTGTTACATTATCTATAATAATTAGTTTATTTTTTTTGGGAATAGCAGCTTATAGTAGAGCAAAGTTAGCTTTAAAAACTAAAGCTAAAAATTATTCTATTCAAATAGCAAATATAATGAGTGAAGATATAGAAAAAAACAAAAGATTTTATGAGAGAGCATTATCAGAATTTACTGTAGATGAACAGGTGGTTAAAGGTACTATAAATTATAAATTTATGGATTATTTAGAAAAATCTAAGTTTGTTAATTATATGAATAACTTTATTACTAGTAGATTATCTTTATTACCAGATTTAGTAGATGTAGAAGTGGTTTCTAGTGATTATAAAATAGTTTATATGCAAGGATTTAAGTATTTTAAAGTAGAAGATATTAAAAAATATGCAAAAAAAGCTGAAAATGGAGTGGTTTGGTTTTATAGTAATTTAAATGGTCAGGATTGTGTATGTTTAGCAAGACCTATAAAAAGCAATGGAAATATAGCAGGATATGTTTTTATGGCAATAAAGAAGGAAGCTTTTGCATCATCATTTTACTTAACTAATATAGGGTCGCAAAGTGATATTTTATTAGTAGATAATAATAATAAAGTTATAATTTCTAAAGAGAATTTTATAACTGATGAAAATTTATTTAAATATAAGAGCTTAAAAGAATTTTTAAAAGAAAAATCTTATAGCAATAGTAAAGCTGAGATAAAAATAGAGGGAGAAAAATATTTAGTTAATTATCAGAAACTTAAAAATTTAGATTGGTACATAGTTATGTTAACTAATCATAACTATATAAATTCTGAGATAAAATTAATGAGGAAAGATATTGTAATAATAGCATTAATATTTACTATATTAGTAGGAATTATATCTTATTTTTTATATTTTAGTATAAAAGAACCTTTATATAATTTATTAAATAGTGTAGAAAAAGTATCTAAAGGTGAGTTAAATACAGAAGTTAAAGATGAATATAAGGATGAAATAGGATTATTAAGTCGTAATTTTAATTTTATGGTACAAAGAGTTAGTGCACTATTAAAAGAAACTAAAACCCAACAAGTTGAAAAGAGAGATTTAGAAATAAGAATGTTACAAGCTCAAATAAATCCACACTTTTTATTTAATACATTAAATTCATTAAAATGGACAGCTTTAATAAATCAGGATTATGTTGTTGGTGATGGATTAACTTCTTTAGCGGAATTATTGAGAAATACTATTGTGGATAAAAATGAGTTAGTATCAATAAAAAGTGAAATTGAAAATATAAAAAATTATATTGTAATACAAAAATTAAGGTATGGTGATTCTTTTAACATAAATTATGAAGTTGAAGAAGAATTATTAAATAAAAAGGTAATTAAATTTATTTTACAACCTATAGTAGAAAATTCAATTTTACATGGATTTGAAGAGGATAAAAGTGGTCAAGTTATAAATATTTTTGTTAAAAGAAAAAATAATAATATATTAATATCAATAAAAGATAATGGAAAGGGATTTTGTTGTAATAAAGAGGAAAAAAGCAATAAATTATCAGGAATAGGGTGGAATAATGTTAATGAAAGAATTAAATTAACCTTTGGAGAAGAGTATGGATGTGTTATTGAAAGCCAACTTAATGTGGGAACAAAGGTTGAAATAATAATTCCAATTAAAGATTAATAGGGGGAATAGTTATGTTTAAGGTAATAATTGCTGATGATGAAAAAATAGTGAGAATAGCTATGCAAGGTATTATAAATTGGCAAAAGCATAATTTTGAAATTGTAGGAATAGCTCAAGATGGTGAAGAAGTTATAAATATGCTAGAAGATAAACAGCCAGATTTAATTATAACAGATTTAAAAATGGCTAAAGTAAATGGAATACAGTTGATAGAATATTTAAATAATATAGGTTTTAAGGGGAAAATAATAGTTTTAAGTAATCATGGAGAATATGAATTAGTTAGAGAAGCTATGAAAAAAGGTGCTATGGATTATTTATTAAAGGTTACTTTGAAATCTTCAGAATTATCTGAGCTTGTGAAACATGTGGCATTATCCTTAAAAGATAGATATGAAGATGAAAAGAAAAGTGAGCTTTTAAAGTCAGAGTATATAAAAAATAAAAATATAGCTAAAATATCTATTTTAAAAGAGTATCTTCAAGAAGAACTAAATGATGAATATTTAAAGAAAAAAATTAAAGAGTTTAATATAGAGATTTTTAATGAAGAAAGTAATTTAATGTATTTTATAATTGATGATTATAAGAAAGTATATGAAAATCAAATTAAAGATAAAATAAAAATGGCAAATTTTATTTTAAATATAATACAAGAAAATGTATTCAATAAAAAACATGAAATAATACAAATAAATAGTCATAAATATGTGATTATAATAAATGAAAGTAAAGAAGTAACTAAAGTTTTAACAGAAAGTATTCAAAAATCAATAAATTTATATATGAATTTTTCAGTAAGTGCTATTATTAGCAACACTTTTAAAGGGATTGATAAATTTAAAGAAAAATATTCTATGTGTCAAGAAATTGTAAAATATAAATTTTATGGTGAAAAAACATTTATTATAGAAGAAGATTTATTTAATGGATTTGGAGAAATAAACAATAATATACGTAGAGAATTAACTAATAATATAAAAGAAAATTTAGATAATGGGGATATATATGAAAATATTAATGTTATGTGTAAGTTTATAGATGAGTGTAAAGGTAGAAATGTATACCCTGATAACATAATTAAAATAATATATTTTTTATTAGAATTAATAGAAGAATATGAATTTTCAAGTAATTTTTTGAAAAATGAAAATTTGTTAAAATTAAAAAATTCAATACGTACTTGTGACAATATAAATGATTTAAAGTATATGTGTAATGAAGTGCTAGACATAATAAATAATATGTATATTTTAAATAGAGAAGGTGGAATAAAAAAAGAAATTTCCATAGTAATAGATTTTATAAATAAAAATATAGATAAAAGAATAACTTTAATGATGGTATCAAAAGCAGTAAATATGAATGAAAGTTATTTAAGTAGACTATTTAAAAATGAAACTGGTAAAAATTTAATGTATTTTATAAATGAAGTAAAGATGGAAAAAGCAAGGGAACTTTTAAAAAAGCCTAATTCTTTAGTTAAAGAAGTAGCTAGTAATGTAGGAATGCAGGATCAATTTTATTTCAATAGAGTATTTAAAAAATTTTATGGAGTAAGCCCTTCTAAATTTAAAAAGCAATTTGAAATGAAAATTATTGCAAAATAATAAAGTGGTTATATAAATCAGTAAAAAAAGTACATCACAAAGTAAAATCAGTATATTTAAAAATTTTCCAAATAAAAGTATTATATTATTGTAAGGTAAATGTTTACACATGGATCTTATTTTAGATTTATAAGGGGATTGGAGGAGAATTTTATGAAAAGAAGATGGTTAAAAGTTATAACTATTGCTTGTGCAACTGTATTAAGTGCTTCACTGTTTGTAGGTTGTGGTGGTTCAACAGATGGAAATGATAAACCACAAAATGGGGATAATGATTCAACTGCAAAAAAAGAATTAAATATTGCAGTATTTGAAGGTGGATTTGGTAGTGCATTCTGGGATGAAGCTAAGAAAGCTTTTGAAACAAAAAATCCAGATGTAAAAGTAAATATTGAATCAAATCCAAAAATTGGAGAACTAATAAGACCAAAAATAAGTGCTGGAGAAGCGCCAGACTTTATTTATTTAAGTTCAAATGATCCATCAGGAATTGCAACAGCTTTAATTAAAGATAAAGGTTTAGAAGATTTAACTGATTTATTTGATAGAGAAGATCCAGATAATGCTGGTAAAAAGTTGAAAGATAAAATATTACCAGGATTCTTAGATACGCCATTGACAGCTCCATATGGAGATAATAAGGTATTTCTCGCACCATTATATTATAATGTAACAGGATTATGGTACAACAAAGCTTTATTCAAAGAAAAGGGATGGGAAATACCAAAAACTTGGGATGATTTTTTTGCATTAGGTGAAAAGGCTAAAGGAGAAGATATAGCATTATTTGCATATCAAGGACAATCTCCAGGGTATAATGAAGCTTTAATGTTCCCTATGTTAGCTGATGCTGTAGGTGTAGAAAAATTAGATGATATATATAACTATGAAGATGGTGCTTGGGAAAATCCAGATGTGTTAAAAGCATTGAAAGTATTTGAAGATATAGCTAATAAAGATATGGCTTTAAACGGAACAGTAGGTATGAATCATACACAAGCTCAAAAAGAATTTTTAGATGGTAAAGCATTATTCTTACCATGTGGTAGTTGGTTAGAAGGTGAAATGAAGGATGCTACTCCTGAAGGATTTGAGTTTGGATTTATGGCACCACCATCATTCAAAGAAGGAAATGATCCTTATGTATGTACAACTATAGAGCAAATGTATATACCAAAAGAAGCTAAAAATAAAGATTTAGCTAAGGACTTTATGGCATTCCTTTACACTGATGAAATGGTTAAAAAGAATGCAGAGCTTGCAGGCGCTGTTGTTCCAACACAAGGAGCTGTTGAATCAGCTAAAGAGTTTATAGATGCTTCAAGTTATGATGCATTTAAGGTTGTGGAAGCAGGTGCAACTCCATTAACAGTTAATTTTGCAGCAGCAAAATCAGAAGTTAATATGAGAGATAGTGTATTAAGTCCAATAGGAAAAGTTATAAATAAAGAATTAAAAGCTGAAGATTGGGCAAAGCAATTAGAAAAAGACTCAGATAAGGTAAGAGAAACTGTAGTTAAGTAGTTAAAAGGGAAGGAGGGTATACCTCCTTCTTCATTATAAAAAGGGGGAGGGAGACTATATGAATAGTAAAAAAAGAAAAATATTTTTAGCTATGTGTGTAATTCCAGCAGTGGTACTTTTTGCAATATTCATGTTATATCCAATTTTTAAAGGATTCACTATGTCTTTATATGAGTGGAGTGGATTAAGTGGAGAACCTGTATTTATAGGTTTTGATAATTTTAAAACAATGCTTGGAGATAGATATTTTATACAAGCTTTCAAAAATACATTATTTTTATTAGTAATATTTCCAGCTATAACAATATTAATTTCACTATTTTTAGCTGTTGCTATAACACAAAGTAAATTAAGGGAGAAGAATTTTTATAGAGTTATCTTATTTTTCCCTAATATATTATCAATGGTTGTTATAGGGGTATTATTTTCATATGTATTTGATCCATCAATAGGTATACTTAAATCATTTTTTGAAATGATAGGTTTAGATAAGTTTGCAGAAATTGCTTGGCTTGGGGATTCAAAATATGTTTTATGGGCATTAGTAATAACAATGGTATGGCAGGCTGTAGGATACTACATGGTAATATACATAGCTGGTTTAGATGGAATATCACCAGAGTTATATGAGGTGTGTTATTTAGAGGGAGCTACATCATGGCAAAAATTTAAAGAGGTTACATTACCATTATTATGGGAAGTTGTAAGGGTAACTTTTGCATTCTTTATAACAGGAGCATTTAATTTAAGCTTTATATTTGTAACAGTTATGACTAAAGGAGGTCCAGATGGTGCTTCAGAAGTTTTATTAACTTATATGAATAAGCAAGCTTTTACAAATTCAAATTATGGATATGCAATGTCTATTGGAGTAACAGTATTTATATTTGCATTAATAATGGCTATTATAGTTAATAAAATTAGTGACACAGAAGCAAGAGAAAATAAAAGAATAAAAAGGATAGGAGGGGTAGCTAGTGCTAGAAGTAAATAAACAATACAAAAAAAAGAAGGCTGTTGGATTAGATGTTAAGAAGAAAAGTAAACCTTTTTCAGATTTTATTTTAAGAGTTATATTAATAATTGGAACAATACTGGTTTTAGCACCGTTAGCCTGGACCTTTTTATCTTCTTTAAAGACTACTAAGGAATTTTATGCTAATCCATGGTCTATGCCAGCAGCATTTCATATAGAAAACTATATTAATGCATTTACTAAAGCTAATATGGGAGCATATTTTCTTAACTCTATTTTTGTAACAGTATTAGCTTTAATATTATCCTTATGTTTATGTGTTCCAGCATCCTATGTCTTGGCAAGATATAAGTTTTGGGGATGTGGATTTTTAAAGAATATATTTATGGCAGGATTATTTATTCAGCCTATATATATAATAGTACCTTTATTTGTAATATTAAAGGATTTTAAGTTATTAAATAATTTATTAGCGTTAGCTGTAGTTTATGCAGTGTTAAGCTTACCTTTCTCTATTTATATATTAACAGGGTTTATGAAAGGTATAGCTAAGGATTATGAAGAGGCTGCTATGATTGATGGAGCAACTAATATACAAATATTAACTAAGGTAGTTGTACCATTAGCTAAACCTGGAATAATAACAGTTATGATATTTAATTTTATGAGTTATTGGAATGAGTATGCAATGGCTATGACATTTATTATGGATCCTAAAAAGAAAACATTACCAGTAGGACTACAAAATCTAATGGAAATTCAGCGATTTGCAACAGACTGGGGTGCATTATTTGCAGGTCTTGTTATAGTAATGGTTCCAACTATGATTATATATAGTTTATTACACAAAAAACTAACTGAAGGTGTAAATATAGGTGGAGTTAAAGGGTAAATATTTTTTATTCTAATAAAGTGGTAAGGATTGATTTTAGACTGCTTAAAGTATTGTATTTAATTAAAAGCAATATTTATGCAATCTTTTACAACTCTTATCACTTTTTCATTTTATAAAATAGCATTAGGTTACTAGTAATTGTGTAATCAAATTTATATTAAAATAATTTTAAGTATAGTATGTGCTTTAAAATTAGATAAGATATATAATAAAAACTTTTTACATATTCAATGTTAATAAAAAACATATTAAATATGATAGACATAAAAAATACAAAATGATAAAATAATAAAGTTACTTTATAGGAATAATAAACCAACTTAAAGGAATAATAATTTATATATTTTTTGTAAGGAGGAGTTTTTTATATGAAGTTAAAAAAAAGTATTTTATTTATTTTAGCTTTAACTATATTTACAACTTTATTAATAGGGTGTATTAAAAAGCAAGGTGGAGATAAAGAAGGAAGCACAGCTACTTCTAAAGAGTATAATGATAATGGTTATTTAGTTAGTATTGATTGGTTAGAAAAAAATAAAGATAATAATGTTGTTATATTAGATGGTAGAAGTAAAAAAGATTATGATAAAGGACATATTCCAGGAGCTATAAATGTACCTTGGCAGGATTTAGCTAATATTAAAGGAAAAGCTGGAGATATAGGATGGGGTATAGCCTTAGATAAAGAAAATTTATGCAGAAAATTAGGTGAACTAGGAATAGATGAAAATACTATAGTAGTAACATATGCTAAAAAAGAAAATGGATGGGGTGAAGATGGAAGATTAGCTTGGCAATTAAAAAATGCTGGTATAAACACAAAAATGCTAAACGGTGGATTTGATTTATGGCAAGCACAAGGAAAGGAAATATCAAAAGATGTTCCAACTATAAATTCAAAGACATTGAATATAAATAAAATAGATGAATCAAAAACTATTACAACTGAAGAGTTAAAGAAAAATTTAAGTGAGTATAAAATAATAGATTCAAGAACAAATAAAGAGTATGGTGGTGCAACTAAGTTTGGAGAAGCTGTTGGAGGGCATATAAAGGGAGCTATATCATTTCCATTTGATCAAGTTTATAACAAAGATGGCACTGTTAAATCAGAAGAAGAATTAATTAAGATTTTTGAAAATGCTGGAATAAACAAGAATGACAATATAGTAATATATTGTACAGCAGGAATTCGTTCAGCATATTTAACAGAAATATTAAAGATGTTAGGATATCCTAATGTAAGAAATTATGATGCATCTTACTATGAATGGGCAACTACTAATAGTGATTTAATAGAAAAATAAAAGTGAGTGGGGGAGAGAATAATAAATAAAAGAAAATCATGGATTATTAAAATAGGAATAATACTAATAATTATAGGAATTTATTTATTTTTGCCTAGTGTAAATAAAAAAGTAAATGAAATGGTATTTTATTTAAGTAGTATGAATTTAGAAATGCTTAAAGAGTATATACTTTCTTTTGGAATATGGGCGCCTGTTACATCATTTATACTTATGATATTACAAGCAGTATTAGCACCTATACCGGCATTTATCATAACATTAAGCAATGCTGCTATTTTTGGTTGGATAAAAGGTGCAATACTATCTTGGAGTAGTGCTATGGCAGGAGCAACTCTTTGTTATTATATAGCTAAATTTTTAGGAAGAGATGTGGTGGAAAAGCTAACAAGTAAGTTTGCTTTAAAAGATATTGATACATTTTTTAATAAGTATGGAAAACATACTATATTAATAGCTAGATTATTACCTTTTGTGCCTTTTGATATAGTAAGTTATGCAGCAGGTCTTACATCTATGAGTTTTTGGTCATTTTTTATAGCAACAGGAATAGGTCAGTTGCCAGCAACTATAGTTTATTCTTATGTAGGTAGTATGCTTACAGGAGGAGCAAAGATAATGATGACAGCACTACTTATATTATTTGCTTTAAGTATAGCTATTTATGTGGGTAAAAAAATCTGGAATGAAAAAAATAATAAAGTAAATAATGAAACGAATTAATAAAAAATATTTAATAGTAAATAAGTAGTAACAAGTAGGTGAAAAGAGAATGTTAGATACATATGGAAGAAGGTATGTGAATCCTTTAATAAATTTTGGAGCAAAATGTTTTTTAAAGATTAAATTAAAGCCAAATGAAGTAACATTAATGGCTTTAATGGTAGGCATTTTAGCTGGATTATTTATTTATTTAGATAAATCAATAATAGCAGTTATAACTTTATGGTTATCAGGTTACTTAGATTCAGTAGATGGAGCTATGGCAAGAGAAAGTAAAAAAACAAGTCCTTTAGGGACTTTAATGGATATTACTTTTGATAGAATAGTAGAACTAACTATTATATTAGTTCTTGCTGTAAGATTTCCTGAAAGTAGATTGAATTTATTAATTTTAACTATGACAATTTTAATATCAATGACTATATTCTTAACAGTAGGAGCATTAGCTAAAAATAATGGAATAAAATCTTTTAGATATCAAGCAGGGCTAGCAGAAAGATCAGAAGGTTTTATATTCTTATCTTTAATGATAATCTTTGCTAATACATATCTAAATTTATTTATAAATTTATTTACTTTAATAATAGGTATAACTATATTTCAAAGAGCAATAGAAGCAAAAAAAATATTAAAATAAAAATACTACTGCTAATATTAATTTATTTATCATTAAATTTTAATATTAGTTTTTTTATAAAAAAGTGACAAGTAGACTTTAAGAGCTACTTGTCACTTTCTATATAAATGCATATGAAACTAGTTAGCACTTTCTTTAACTACAGGTTTCTTTAATACTCCTATTAATACACCAGATATTAATGAACCAATAGCAACGGCTGCTAAGTATAACCATGGGTTCCCTTCAACTATAGGAAATACAAATATTCCACCATGAGGAGCAGGTAAACCTATGTTAAATACCATAGTTAAAGCACCAGCAATTGCAGAACCAATCACACAAGAAGGAATAACTCTAAATGGATCAGCAGCTGCGAATGGAATAGCACCTTCAGTTATGAATGTTAATCCCATAAAGTAGTTTATGATACCAGCATCTTTTTCTTCTTTAGTAAATTTATTTCTAAATAAAGTAGTTGCAATAGCTATAGCTAAAGGAGGTACCATACCACCAGCCATTATAGCTGCATGAGGACCATAATTTCCAGCTGATATCATAGCTATACCAAATGTGAAGGCAGCTTTATTTATTGGACCACCCATATCAATAGCCATCATTCCAGCAAGAACAATACCCATTATAACTTTGTTAGTTGTTCCCATTCCTAATAACCAAGTTTGTAACCAGTTATTAAATGCTACGCAAGGTCCAACAACAACTATAAACATTAAAACACCAGTAATTAAAATACCAAATAGAGGATATAATAAAACAGGTTTAATACCTTCTAAAGAGTTAGGTAATTTACTAAATAATTTCTTAAGGAATAATACCACATAACCACCAATGAAACCAGCAATTAATCCACCTAAGAAACCAGCATTACTATTAAAAGCAATTAAACCACCAACCATAGCAGGTGCAAAACCAGGTCTATCAGCTATACTTGAACCAATGAATCCAGCAAGTACTGGTATCATTAATGCAAAAGCACTTCCAGCACCTATATCTTTAAGTAATTTAGCAATTGGACTAAAAGTTGGGTCACCAATTTCTGCAGAATGTATACCAAACATAAATGAAATTGCTATTAATATACCACCACCAACAACAAATGGTAGCATATTAGAAACTCCACTCATTAAATGCTTATAAAATCCTGTTCTTTCTGTTTTTGCTGTTGAAGAACCACATTCTCCTGAATTAGAGTAAATAGGAGCATCTCCATTAGCAGCTTTTTCTAAAAGCTCTTGTGGTTTTTTCATTGCTTGTACAACAGGAACTATAATAACCTTTTTGCCATTAAATCTAGCCATTTCTACTTGTTTATCAGCAGCAACTATTATTCCATCAGCTTTTTCTATATCTTCTTTAGTTAAAGCATTTTTTACTCCCGTTGAGCCATTAGTTTCAACTTTAATTTTAATGCCAAGTTCCTTACCAGTTTTGTTTAAGGAATCAGCAGCCATATATGTATGAGCTATTCCAGTTGGACAAGCTGTAACTGCAATAACATATTTTTCATTTTCTTTTGTAGTATCTTTTTCATTAAATTCTTCTAAATCTTCTTTTTCTTTTTCCTCAAATTTATCTAAAAGATTTAAAACGTCCTCTGGAGTTTTAGCTTCAAATAAACCTTCTTTAAAGTTAGGATTCATTAAAAGAACAGATAATTTAGAAAGAGTTTCTAAGTGTTCATTATTAGCACCTTCTGGAGCAGCAATCATAAATGCTAAATATACAGGAGCACCATCTAATGAATCATAATCCACACCATTTTTAAATATTCCTAAAGCAAGGGCAGCCTCTTTTACTGCTGATGTTTTAGCATGAGGAATAGCAATTCCTTCACCAATACCAGTAGATGATTGACTTTCTCTTTTTAATATTTCTTTCTTATAAACTTCCTTATTGTTTAATTTACCAGCATCATATAGTACATCAACCAATTCATCAATAACTTGTTGCTTATCATTTGCTTTTAAGTTAAGCTTTATAGTTTTTTTGCTTAATAAATCAGAAATTTTCATTTGCTAATCCTCCTTATAAGGCTCAATGTGTATGACATCAAGCAATTTTTCAACATCATCTTTTGTGCATAAATCCATAGAAAAAGCACTTGCACTACCAGTAGCTATTCCATGTTTAAATGCCTTAAGTATATCTTTAGTTTCATAGTATTTAGCTAAAAATCCGCCAACTAAAGAATCACCAGCACCAACAGAATTTTGAACTGTCCCTTTTGGAGCATTTCCAAAGAAAACTCCTTCTTTGTTTAATAAGATAGCACCATCACCTGCCATAGAAATTATTACATTTTCAGATCCCATTTCTACAAGAAGTCTTCCATAATTAATTAATTCATCCATAGATTTTATCTTAGTTTTAAAGATTTCTTCAATTTCGTGGTTGTTAGGCTTAATTAAGAAAGGCTTATTTTTTATAGCCTCTATTAAAGCATCACCAGAGGTATCAACTACTACCTTTACACCTTTGTTCTTTACACTTTTTTGAATTTGAAGATATAAGTCACTAGGAAGAGAACTTTGAATACTTCCGGCAAGTACTAGAATATCATTTTCTTTTAAACAGTTAAGTTTCTTCATTAAAGCATTTAGATTTTCTTTACTAATATAAGGTCCAGTTCCATTTATTTCAGTTTCTTCATTAGATTTTAACTTAACGTTTATTCTTGTATCTTCATTAACTTTTATAAAGTCCGTTTTTATATTTAATTTATTTAAAGTATTCTCAATAAATTCACCTGTAAAACCACCTAAAAAACCAAGAGCTATATTATTTACACCTAAATTGCTTAAAATTCTTGATACATTTATACCTTTTCCACCTGGAAACTTAGTATCGTCAGTAGTTCTGTTAACTTTTCCTAATTGTAAATCATCCACATGTACTATATAGTCAATGGATGGATTTAGTGTTAATGTATAAATCATTAATTGTCCACCACCTTTATGTCAGTAATTTTATCATAAGTTTTTTTACAAGGTTTATGATTAGTTATTATAGTACATTCATCTAACTCAGCAAATTTCATAAAAGAAGATTTACTGAATTTACTATAATCAGCTAGAACATAAGCTTGTTTAGATTTAGAAATAGCACATTCTTTTATAATGGCTTCTTCAGGATCTGGCGTTGTAAAACCAAATTTATTATCTACACCATTAGTTCCTAAAAAACATTTATCAAATTTAAATTTATTTAAACATTTAAAAGCATCACTGCCAATAACAGCTTTAGTAGTAAGTTTTACTTTTCCACCAACCATGTAGCAAGGGATATCATTATCAATTAAAGCATCAATATGTTTTAATCCATTAGTAACTACAAATATTTTTTTATCCTTTAAGAAAGATATCATTTCGTAAGTAGTTGTACCTGCATCTAAAAATATAAAATCATTATCTGTAACCATATTAGAAGCATATTTTGCAATTAAATGTTTTGTTTGAATGTTTTTGGAGGATTTTTCAAAATAGCTTAATTCTTTACCTAAATTATCAATTAATTTTGCGCCACCATGAACCCTTTTTAAAGCTTGTTTTGATTCTAAATAACTTAAATCTCTACGTATAGTAGATTCAGAAGTATTTGTCAAAGTTATTAATTCTGCTAATTTTACAAATCCTTTTTTGTTTAAATAATCTAAAATCAGTTCATGTCTTATTTCAGTAAGCATTTTAATCTCTCCTTACGTTTTATGAATTTATTATAACCTTAAAATAATTAAAAATCAACCATAATCATTTAAATTCTTTCAAAAAGCGTCAAGAATGTTTTTGAAGATATTATGATAGGTGAAATGAATAATGTGTTAATTTTATAAAATTATTAATAAACAGAATTTAAAAATCTTTAATGGCTTAATAGATAATAATTTTAATAAGTTTATATCGTAATATTTTATTATACATATCAATATAATGTTATATAAGTTATGTAATGGAGGGATTTTGTGAATATATTTATAAGAGTAATTCAATCTTTAACATCTCAAAATGCTATTGGATGGATAATTATAGCATTGATTTTAGGTTTGTTAATTTTAGCAATAGCTATAAATTTAAAGGTTAGCACATATTATTTAAATTTGTTTAAAAAATTTAAAGTGTTTTCTAAAAATAAAAAAGAAGAAGAATTTGAAAAGAAGAATACAGGTAGTGATGAAATTGAAAATATAATAAAAGATTTTGAAATAAGTGCTAAGAAAGGTACGGAAAATATAAATACAGAAGTTATAATTCAAAAACATTTAAAAAGTTCCATAGTAAAATGGCAAGGCTGGATTAAAATTTTACCTTCTTTTTTTATTGCTTTAGGTCTTTTAGGAACTTTTTTAGGGTTAACTTTAGCTATTTTTGATACAAAAATGGCTTTAAATAGTATAGATAGTATGAGTAATTTTACATTAGCTCTTCAAGATCCCATTTCTAGCATGGCAAGTGCTTTTTGGACAAGTATAGCAGGAGTAATTTCTTCTATTATACTTAATTCTCTTAATGTAAGATTAGAAAATGATAAAAGTAATTTTGAAGACTTATTAGAAGATTATTTAGACAATAAAATATATGCAGACCATGCAAATACTTTTAATAAAATATTTGAAGAATTTAATGTAACAGTAAAAGAAACCATGCTAACATTAACAGTAGAAATGTCTGAATTGTTTAAAAATGGAGTAGAGGAATTGGTGAATAAAATAAATTCAAATTCTATTGATTTAACTAAATCTGCTGAAGCTCTTCAAGGGTATACAGTAGAATTTGAAAAATTAGTTGGAAGTTTAGATACTACCATAACTAAATTTGAAATTCCAGTAGATAAGTTTAATGTTTCTATAGAAAATTTTGAAGTAATATCAGGAGAGCTAAATAATAAATTTACCGAAAGTTTTGGAGAATTTATAAGTAAAGTTGAAAATTTACAAGATAATTTTAGTGTTTTATCAAATAGCATAGATAGTAATAAAGAAACTATGGAAGGTATGGGAATTGCTATATCTGAAGAAGCTGAGAGTTTAAGAGAATGTTATAGAGCTTTTGAAGCTAGTCTTGAAGAGGTTAGATGGATGAATGAAGTTCAAACTAAAGAATTCTTAAATCAAATTAGCTTAGTTAATAAGGGATATGAGAATTTTTCAGAAGGGTTTGAAAGCTTTAAAGAATCATTAAAAACCATGGAAGTATCCATAGCAAAAGGTTTTGCAGGAGTTGTTCAAGGGGAGTTAAATACTTTATCTAAAGATTTTACAGAAGATCTTGAAGATGTGTTGCAATCCATAAGAAATTCTACAGAGGAATTAGCAGGGAGTATAATTATAGTAGGAGAACTTGTTAAAGCTACTAATGAGTTAGTAGCTGTTACTACCTTTAACAATGGCGAAGTGGAAGGTGTTATAAGGTATGAAGGTTAGAAGAAAAAAATATAAATTAAAGGAAGAACAACCATCTTATTGGCCATCCTTTGTAGATGTAATGACTACTGTTTCTTTAACCTTTTTCTTTATAATGATTTTATCCATGGGGTTTTTAACTTTATTTGTAGATGATATATCTGCAAAAAGAGAAACATTGTATGATAAAATACAAGTTACTTTAGATAAGAATAATGTAGATAAAAATATTATTAAATTTAATAGAGATGAAGGGAAAATTGATATAAAAACAGAAACATTTTTTGATACAGGGTCTTCAGAGCTTAAAGAAGATGGAGTAAATACGGCTAATATTTTTAGTAATATATTTAATGTTTTGTTAACTGATAAGGAGATTTATAATGAAATTCAATATATAGAAATTGTAGGACATACAGATTATTTAGGAACAACCTTTAATAATAGAAATTTATCCACTAACAGAGCAGTAAGTTTTTTAAATAAAATTTTACCAATGGATAGTGAAATAGAAAGCAAATTTGGGCATAAATTTAAAGCAGCTGGAATGTCAGAGTTTGAAACTAATAAAACTGTGGAAGAAAGAAATCGTGGAACAGAAGAATATGATAAAAATAAATTTGTAGATGATAGAAAAATAGAAGTTAAATTAGTATTTAGCAATAAAGATTTAGAAGACGCTGTTAAAGAAAGATCAAAGCAAAAAGCTATAAGTAATAAATAGTGGTGAGTACTATGAGAGTTAAGGAAAATTATTTAGTTCAATTTAATCAATTAATAAATAGTGAAGATTTTAATTTTGATGAATATATTAAAAGTGCTATTTTTCAAAGAAGATTATTAAATTATTTAAATATGAGGGGATATGGATATACTTTTAGAAGATTAATGAGTCTTTTTATAAGAAAAGAAGAAGGATATATTAAGTTAGCTAAAATTTTATTACAAGATATAGATATATTTGAAAAAGAAGAATTAGAGGAAAATACTGTTTACAGTTCAAAGGGAATAGTTAGGTATAAAAGGGAAGAAGTTTTAGATGATTTAATGGATAAAGAAAAAAGAGGAGAAAGTTATAAAATATTTAATTTCCAAAATTATTTAAAAGTATTCCAAAATAATGGTATTAATAAAATAGATGTTAGAGAATGTTTAAGATTTGAGGAATTAATAATAAATACTCCTGTTATAACTAAAGATGTAATTTCATATTTAAGTAAAATGTACAGAAAGGGGATCTATACTAAAGATTCACCTAAAGTATTACGTATGATTAATTCCACATCCTCAAAATCAACTAATACATCAATAGAATTATTAATAGAAAGTTATGGAAGGAAATACACATTAAATTATATTAATAGAATTATAAAAGCTTATAATATTAAAAAAGATGAAAACATAGATGAAATAGTAAATAGAATTTTAAATAATAATTATTTTTATTTTACGGAAAAACTAATTCCTATAATGTATGATTTTTATAAAAGATATAGGGATATAAATTCATTAGATATATTATGTACCAAGTGTGTACAAAATAAAATATCATTAAAAAAATATGAAATAAAAATTAGTGATATAGGAGAATTAATAAAATTTTATTCCAATTTAGAAAAGTATAAGGAAAAGAGAAAGGTAATTGTTTCATTAGTAGATGAATATAGTGAAATTACTTTAAATAAAAATACACAGGAATTACTTAAAGTTTAGATAATATACCATTGTTAATATAAATTATGTGAAATTGAAAGTGTAAATAAGTATATTTTATAAACTTTATTTAGACAAAAGGATATAACAATTATTATGCAGTTGAAACCTAATAGTTGTTATATCCCTTAATAATATTAAAATCTTAAATTTTTATAAGGTTTATATTCATATTAACTAGCATAAGCCTGATTTCTAGATGTTTTAATTAATCTATTTAATGGAATTATAGTTAGAATTATTACACAAATAAGTCCATCTAAACCAATTAAAGAACCATTAACACTTAATGAGTATATCCAAGGAGACATACCTTCTGGTGCAAAGCTACCAAAGAAAATAACACCTGATAAAAAATGAAAAATAAATCTACAAAATATAGCTATAATAGCACCAATTATTTTTTTGTTTTTAAAGAAACCAGCTATACCTAATGCCATATAAGGTAATGGATAATCAAATAATACTTGTACAGGATGCATAATGTATGGGTCTAAAAATAAAGATAAAATACCAAAAATAAATCCAGATAGCATACCTACTAAAGGGCCATACATATAAGCTATTAAAAGTAATGGAATCATACTTGCTAAGGTGATTCCTCCACCTTGTGGAAATTTATAAATTTTAAGCATATTAAGTACTGTTGTTAAAGCAATAGCTATTCCAATAGTAGTTAACATTTTAGGTGTAAATTTAATACTTTTTGATTTCATTAACAATAAAAATATTAATACACATCCTAGCAAAGTCAAAAGTATAATTGGATTGTTAAAAAGTGTTGATATTTTTTCAGGCAAATTAGAAAAAATATCAGATAAACTTTGAATAAAATCTCTAAAGATTTCGTGCAAAGACATCATAATAAAATCTCTCCCTTCAATAATTTATTCTTAAGTGCTTATAGGAAAATAAAAAAGACCGAATTCCCATTAAGGAATAACGGTCTGATAAGTACATATTCTCATACATAATCTTCAAATCGCTTCCCTACGCTAGAATTAACCAGATCAGGTGTTGAGGGTTAATGAAATAAATCATCTCTCAGCTTTAAAAGCACCCCTAGCACTTAAATTTTCAATATAATAATACAACGTATTAGGAAAAAAATCAATAACAGTTATTTTTTACTAAAATAATATAATAGATTCACTAGTGTTATCTAAATTTAAAAAAGGTTTTTTTTTACTTATGTTGAATTTTGTAAATATAAAATTAAAATATTATACATTAATAGGAAAAATTGGAGGGTTATTTGTGAGTAATAAAAAACCAAATATAGTTTTTATTTTTTCAGATCAACAAAGATA
Organism: Amissidens hainesi; assembly: GCA_027576215.1. Lineage (NCBI taxonomy): Eukaryota > Metazoa > Chordata > Actinopteri > Siluriformes > Ariidae > Amissidens > Amissidens hainesi. The sequence continues at coordinate 27,791 of JANZXU010009259.1, read as the reverse complement.
TGATACTTTAGGGTGTTATGGTCAGGAGTTAGATATAAGCCCTAACTTAGATAAATTAGCAAAAGAGGGAGTATTGTTTGAGAATGCTTTTACAATGCAACCGGTATGTGGACCAGCTAGAGCATCTCTTCAGACAGGAAAATTTGCTACTGAGATAGGTTGTTTTAAAAATGGTATATCATTACCAGTATATGAAAAAACAATGGCTCATTATTTAAAAGAACAGGGGTATAAGGTTGGTTATGTAGGAAAATGGCACTTAGCATCTGATGAACAAGAAAATAATTATGAAATTAAGTCTATACCTTTAGATAGAAGAGGCGGATATATAGATTACTGGATGGCATCTGATGTATTAGAGTTTACTTCTAATGGATATGGTGGATATGTTTTTGATAAGGATGGAAATAAGATTATGTTTCATGGTTATAGAGTAGACTGTATAACAGATTTTGCTATTAATTATATAGAAGAACAAAGTGAAGAAGAACCATTTTTTTTATTTTTATCTCATATAGAACCACATCATCAAAATAATATGAATTGTTATCAAGGTCCTCAAGGTAGTAAAGAAAGATTTAAAAATTTTAAAACACCTTTAGATCTTAAAGAGGGAGTAGGAGATTGGGAAAAAGAATATTCAGATTACTTAGGTTGTTGTAATTCATTAGATGAAAATGTAGGAAGAATTATAAATAAATTAAAAGAAAAAGATTTATATGATAATACTTTAATAATTTATACTAGCGACCATGGATGTCATTTTAAAACTAGAAATAGAGATTTAAAGGGATTAGGGTTAGATGATTATAAAAGAACTTGCTTTGATAGTGCATCCCATATACCTATGATAATAAAAGGTATGAACTTTAATGGAGGAAAAAGAATAAATAAAATGGTTAGTTTAATAGACTTACCAAAAACTATTTTAAATATAGCAGGGTGTGAAATACCAAACAGCATGCAAGGGGATGATTTACAAGAAGTTTTTAATGAAGATATGAACTGGAAAGATGAAATATTTATGCAAATTAGTGAAAGTTTTGTGGGGAGAGCTATTAGAAGTAATAAGTATACCTATTGTATTCATGCAGAAGATAAAAATCCTTGGATACATTCAGGAAGTGATGTGTATACAGAGAGATATTTATTTGATTTAGAAAAAGACCCTTTAGAACAAAATAATTTAATAAATGACTGTAAATATAAAAAGGTAAAAGAAGAATTAAAAGAAAGAATTAAATGGTGGATGAAAAAAGCCAATGAAGGTGAAGTGAAAATTATTTAAATAAAAGCTAATTAGCAAGACTTAATACAAATTGCTTAAATTAAATGTTTTAATTATAGTTTGCTATAAGAATATTAACAATGCATATTTTGAAAATTCTTGCTATTTATAAGTTGTTTTTTCATTAAAGTTTTATTAATTTAATATAAAATTAATAAAACTTTAATAATGTCAAAAAATTAACTTTATTGTTAAGTTATAAACTATACATAGTCTTTAAGAAAACACTGATAATTAAGATGAATACTAATTTTATCTTAATATATTATTAATAAAATCTAATAAAAAAAGAATATATTTCCATTAAATAATAAGTAGATTGTTTATTTTTTATCTAGACAGATTTTAAATTTGTTTATAGAATAAAAAAGGGTAATACAGTAAAACGGTTAAGTAGGTGAATTGATTTTGGGTAAAAGTTTAAACTTAAGAGAAGTAATTGATATAGAAAAGGTGCAAAAGATACAAGATGATATTGCAGAAGCAACTCAAATCGCTATGATTGTAGTAGATAACAAAGGCATACCTATTACTAGGCATAGTAACTGTAGTTATTTTTGTGAGTATATGAGATCAAATAATGAACACTTAAAATTATGCCAAAAGTGTGATTCTATAGGGGGAGAAGAAGCAAATAAATTAAATAAGCCTTACATATATAAATGTTACAATGGAGTAGTTGATTTTGCATCTCCTATTATAATAAAAGGAGAGTATCTAGGAGCTGTAATGGCTGGACAGGTACTTATTAAAAATGATGAGGATGTAAATATAAATAGTATATATTACGATGAAAAAAAAGCTAAAGCTATTAAGGAATCAGATAGTAGATTAATAGATTATTATAATAAATTAGAAAAAATAAGTTTTGATAGAATAAAGTCTATAGCTAATATGATGTTTCATATATGTAATTATATTGTTGAAGAGGGTGTATTAAAAATTACACAGCAGGAATTAGCTGAAAAAAATATGAAGTGTATGGAAGCAGAAAAATTAAAGGCTGAAATAGAAAAAGAATATAATGAAAGTAAGTTAAAAATGTTACAATCGCAAATGCAACCACATTTTTTATTTAATATTTTAAATAGTATATCTTCTTTAGCTATTATAGAGAATTGTCCTAAAATTCAAAAGATAACTTATGATTTATCAAAGCTTTTAAGATATAACATAAATAAACATAGCCGAATGGTTTCTATTGAAGAGGAACTTGAATATGTACAAGCATATTTAAATCTTCAAAAGGTTAGATTTGGAGATAGACTATCATATAAAATAAATGTAGATGAAAAGTTAAATAATATGAATATTCCCTTTATGACTATACAGCCATTTGTAGAAAATTCTATAATACATGGAATTGAAAAAAAAGAACTTGGAGGAATTATAGAGATAAATTGTATAGATAGTGATGAAACTTTCAACATAATTATAAAGGATACTGGAGTTGGAATAGATAAATTTAACTTAGAAAGATTGAAAAGCAATTTGAATAAAGATTGTGTAAATAGAAATAAAAGTATAGGTATGGGTAATGTTAATAGAAGATTAAGTCACTATTATAAAAAAGATTTTAAAATAAACATAGAAAGTAATATTAGTGTAGGCACTACTATAAAAATAATTATACCAAAGGAAGAGTTTAGGGTGAGATAAAAAATGATAAGAATATTAATTGCAGATGATGAAGAATTAGAAAGAGAAGCACTTAAAGCTATTATAGGTAATATAAGTGGTGTAAGGTTAGTGGGAGAAGCTACTAATGGAAGAGAAGCTATTGAATTAGACAATAAATTTAATCCACATATAATAATTATGGATATAAAAATGCCAGGAATAGATGGTCTAAAAGGAGCTAAAATAATAAAACAAAATGATGAAAACAAAAATATTATAATGGTTACTGCTCATGATGATTTTGAATTAATTAGAAATGCATTAGTAATTGGTGTTTATGATTATATACTAAAACCTATTAATCCTATAGAGTTAACTAATACAATTGAAAAAATTGTACAAAAGTGTATAGAAAAAAATTATGATGAGAATATAATTTTAGATGAGTCTCCAATAGAAAAGTCTATTCAATATATAAAAACAAATATAAATAAAACTATAACCTTAGATACTATTGCAGCTGTATGTAATTTAAGTCCTTGCTACTTTAGTAAAATATTTAAAGAAGAAATGGGAGTTACATTTGTAAATTACATAAATAATGAAAGAATTGAAAAAGCTAAAGAATTATTATTAAATACAGATAGGTCTATTTTAAATATAGCTTGGGATATAGGTTTTGAGGATTGTGGATATTTCATAAGAGTATTTAAAAAAATAACAGGATTAACTCCTAAAAGATTTAGAGAAAAAACAATATAGATATAAATAATAGTTAAGAATAAAGCGTAAGTATAAAGCATTTTATAATACTTACGTTTTTTTATTGTTAGAAATATCTATGTATAGGATTACTTTTATATATTTATAGGATTATTTTGTTATATAGAAAAATTCTTAGCATTGAAAAAAAGAAAGATAAAAATTTCACATAATACAGTAAAAATCTTCAATGAGTTTTTAGAAAATATATATTAAAATTAGGGAGAATGATAAAAAAATAACAAGCGGTTAATATATAAATTAACTTTAAGAGGAGGAATTTACTTTGAGATCTAAAAGATTCCAAGTACTAGCAAAGCGTCCTGTAAATCAGGATGGACTTATAGGAGAATGGGCAGAAGAAGGGTTGATAGCAATGCATAACCCTAATGATCCAAAGTCATCTGTAGTAGTTAAAGACGGTAAAATAGTAGAATTAGATGGTAAGTCAAGAGAAGACTTTGATATGATAGATAGATTCATAGCTGATTATGCAATTAACTTAGATAGAGTTGAAGAGTCTATGAAATTAAGTTCATTAGAAATAAGTAGAAAACTTGTAGACATTAATGTTTCAAGAGATGAGATTGTTAAAATAACAACAGCTATTACACCAGCAAAGGTTGTAGAAGTTATGTCACACATGAACGTAGTTGAAATGATGATGGCACTACAAAAAATGAGAGCTAGAAAAACACCATCAAATCAATGTCATGTTACAAATGTTAAGGATAACCCAGTTCAAATAGCAGCAGATGCAGCAGAAGCTGGAGTAAGAGGATTTTCAGAGCAAGAAACAACTGTAGGTATAGTTAGATATGCTCCATTTAATGCATTAGCAATATTAATAGGATCACAAGTTGGTCGTGGTGGAGTTTTAACTCAATGTTCAGTTGAGGAAGCTACAGAGCTTGATTTAGGAATGAGAGGATTAACAAGTTATGCAGAAACAGTTTCAGTTTATGGAACTGAATCAGTATTTACTGATGGAGATGATACTCCATGGTCTAAAGCATTTTTAGCATCAGCTTATGCTTCAAGAGGATTAAAAATGAGATATACTTCTGGAACAGGTTCAGAAGCGTTAATGGGATATGCTGAAGGTAAATCAATGCTTTATTTAGAATCAAGATGTATTTATATAACTAAAGGTGCTGGAGTTCAAGGATTACAAAATGGAGCAGTTAGTTGTATAGGTATGACAGGAGCAGTTCCATCAGGAATAAGAGCTGTATTAGCAGAAAATTTAATAGCTGCAATGTTAGACTTAGAGGTTGCTTCAGCTAATGATCAAACATTCTCACATTCAGATATAAGAAGAACAGCAAGAACATTAATGCAAATGTTACCAGGAACAGACTTTATATTCTCAGGATATAGTGCTGTACCAAACTACGATAATATGTTTGCCGGTTCAAACTTTGATGCTGAGGATTTTGATGATTACAATGTACTTCAAAGAGATTTAATGGTAGATGGTGGATTAAGACCAGTAACAGAAGATGAAGTCATAAAGGCTAGAAATAAAGCAGCAAGAGCAATTCAAACAGTATTTAGAGAATTAGGATTTACTCCAGTAACTGATGAAGAAGTAGAAGCAGCAACTTATGCGCATGGAAGTAAAGATATGCCAGAGAGAAATGTTGTTGAAGACTTAAAAGCAACAGAAGAAATGATGAATAAGAGAATTGGTGGATTAGATATAGTTAAAGCTTTAAATAAAGGTGGATTTGAAGATGTAGCTAGTAATCTACTTAATATGTTAAAGCAAAGGGTAACTGGAGATTATCTTCAAACATCAGCAATATTAGATAGGGAATTTAATGTAATAAGTGCTGTAAATGATAAGAATGATTATGAAGGTCCAGGAACAGGATACAGAATAAGTGAAGAGAGATGGGAAGAAATTAAAAATATCCCAAGCGTAATTAGACCAGAAGATATAGATTAATTTGGGGGTTAGAGAAATGGAAAACTCAATGAATATATATGAACCAGTAGATCTTCAAATAGAAGAAATTGGTGAAGCAGTAGTTGGAACTAGAAATGATGAAGTTGTAATAGGAATAGCACCTGCTTTTCTTAAGTACCAAACTAAAACAATAGTAGATGTACCACATACTAACGTTTTATTAGAGCTTATTGCAGGAATAGAAGAAGAAGGATTAACTGCAAGGGTTGTTAGAGACATAAGAACATCAGATGTATCTTTCATAGGTAACAATGTAGCTAAATTAAGTGGTTCAGGAATTGGAATAGGAATACAATCAAAGGGAACAACTGTAATACATCAAAAGGACTTGCTTCCATTAAATAACTTAGAATTATTTCCACAAGCACCACTGTTAACTCCTGATATATATAGATTAATAGGAAAAAATGCAGCTAAATATGCTAAAGGAGAGTCACCAACACCAGTTCCAACAAAGAATGATCAAATGGCTAGACCTAAGTTTATGGCAAAGGCAGCATTATTGCATATAAAAGAGACTAAACACGTAGTAGTAGGTGGAAAACCTATAGAAATAAAAGTTAAATTTTAATTAGTGAGGAGAATAGTCAATGGAACAAAAAAGAATGAGTTCATGCAATTATCCTTTATCATCAAAAGGTAAGGAATGGATTAAGACTCCAACTGGAAAAACATTAGATGAGATAACATTAGAAAATGTTATGAGTGGTGATATAAAAGCAGAAGACTTAAGAATTTCACCAGATACATTAGAAATGCAAGCACAGGTTGCTGAAAGTAGCAATAGAGAAGCTATAGCAAGAAATTTTAGAAGAGCAGCTGAGTTAATAAAAGTACCAGATGATAGAATACTTGAAATATACAATGCTTTAAGACCTTTTAGATCTACATTTGAAGAGCTTCTATCTATAGCTGATGAACTAGAAAATAAATATGATGCTAAAGTTAATGCAGACTTTATAAGAGAGGCAGCAGAGGTTTATAAGAAGAGAAGTAAATTAAGAGAGGAATAATACTATGACTGGTAATAAAGATTTAAAGATTATTGCAGGTATAGACATAGGTAATGCTACTACGGAAGTTGCATTATGTAAGTTAGAAAATAGTAATCCTAAATTTATTTCAAGTGGAATAGTTCCTACTACAGGAATAAAAGGAACAGAAGAAAATATAAACGGAATTATAGGTTCATTAACACAAGCTTTAAAAAAGGTTCATTTAGATTTAAAAGATTTAGATTTGATTAGAATAAATGAAGCAGCTCCAGTTATTGGGGATGTTGCTATGGAAACTATAACAGAAACTATAATAACAGAATCAACAATGATAGGACATAATCCTCTAACTCCAGGAGGAATTGGTATGGGTATTGGTACTACAGTTGCTTTTGAAGAACTAGATACTTTAGATGTAGAAAGTTTAACAGAAGAAACTAATAAATTTATACCTGTTATTTTAGGTAAGTTTAATTTTATTAAAGCTGCAAAAACTATAAATGAAACTGTTAAAAGAGGAATAAATATAACAGCTGCTATAGTTCAAAAGGATGATGGAGTTTTAATAAATAATAGACTAGACAAAAAAATTCCAATAGTTGATGAAGTTTCTTTATTAGAAAAGGTTCCATTAGGAATGCTTTCAGCTGTAGAAGTTGCAGAAAAGGGAAAAGTTATAGAGTATCTTTGTAATCCATATGGTATAGCAACTGTATTTGAACTAAGTTCTGAGGAAACTAAGATGATAGTTCCAATTTCAAGAGCATTAATAGGAAATAGATCAGCAGTTGTAATAAAAACGCCTAAAGGAGATGTTCAAGAAAAAACAATACCAGCAGGAAAAATAAATATAATAGGCACTAGACGTAAAGAATCTATAGACATAGAGCTTGGTGCAGAAAAAATAATGGAAGCTGTAAATTTAGCATCTCCAATTGAAGACATCAATGGTGAAGCTGGAACTAACGTAGGTGGTATGCTTGAAAAAGTAAGACAAGTCATGTCCACTTTAACAGGTCAGCAAAGAGATGAAATAAAGATTCAAGATTTATTAGCTGTAGATACTTTTACTCCAGTAAAAGTTAAAGGTGGATTAGCAAGTGAATTTTCTATGGAAAATGCTGTGGGTATAGCTGCCATGGTAAAAGCTCATAAGCTTCAAATGAATATAATTGCAGATAAATTAAAGGATAGGTTAGAGATACCTGTGGAAGTTGGTGGTGTTGAGGCTGATATGGCTATAAGAGGAGCTTTAACAACTCCCGGAAGTAGCACACCACTTGCCATATTGGATATGGGAGCAGGCTCTACAGATGCAGCCATAATAACTAAAGAAAATCATATAAAATCTATACATTTAGCTGGTGCTGGCAATATGGTAACAATGCTTATTAAATCTGAGTTAGGATTAGAAGCTTTTTCATTAGCTGAGGATATAAAAAAATATCCATTAGCAAAAGTTGAAAGTTTATTCCATATAAGACATGAAGATGGCAGTGTAGAATTCTTTGAAAAAGCATTAGACCCAAGTATATTTGCTAAAGTTGTTATTGTAAAAGATAGTGAATTAATACCTATAGAGGTTACAACTTCTATAGAGAAAATAAGAACTATAAGAAAAACAGCTAAGGAAAGAGTTTTTGTAGTTAATTGTTTAAGGGCTTTAAAACAAGTTTCTAAAACAGGAAATATTAGAGATATAGAATTTGTAGTTTTAGTGGGAGGTTCATCCTTAGACTTTGAAGTGCCACAATTAGTAACAGATGCTCTAGCTCAATATGGAGTAGTTGCAGGTAGAGGAAATATTAGAGGATGTGAAGGTCCAAGAAATGCTGTAGCTACTGGATTAATATTAGCTCTATCAGAAGAGGTAAAAAAATAATGACTAGATTTTATCAATGTGATAAACCAAGTATTTACATATATTGCACAAGTAAAGTAGAAAAATTTGAATACTTTAATGATATATTATGGGGAATAGAAGAGGAAGAATTGCCATTCTTTGTAAAGTATATTGAAAATTTAAACTCACAAGAATTAAGTCATAGAGCATCTAAGGAATCTAGATTAGGAATAGGTATAGGTGTAGATAAAGAGGGCATAATATGTTTAACAACAAATAAGCTACTTAAAGATGAACCTTTATATATTTTAAACATTAGTAAAAACAAAGAGAACGTAAGAGCAATAGGAACAAATTCAGCTAGATTAGTAAAAGGCTTACCTTTAAAGCTATTTAGGAGTGAATAATTATGAAAATTTATACTAAAACTGGTGACAAAGGAACTACTTCATTATTTGGTGGAAGTAGAATTGAAAAAAACAGTACAAAAGTAGAAGCTTATGGAACAATAGATGAAGTTATATCCTTTATAGGATTAGCTAGATGTGAAATAAGTAATAAAGAATTACATAATGAATTATTTACAATACAAAAGAAGCTATTTAATTTAGGAGCAGAATTAGCAAGTGACGAAAATGGCTTAAAATACCTAAAAGATTTAATATGTGATGAAGATATAGTTTATTTAGAATATTTAATAGATAAATACATGGATATAGTAGGACCATTAAAAGAATTTGTTATACCTGGAAAGAATAAATCATCTTCAGTTTTACATGTAGCAAGAACAGTAGTAAGAAGAGCAGAAAGAATTATTATATATTTAAATTCAGAAGAAACTGTAAGAGAAGAATTAAGAACATATGTAAATAGATTATCTGATACATTATTTGCAATGGCTAGATATTGTGAAGAAAACTAGGAGGAAGCAAAATGTTAAAAGAATTTAAGCAATTAACTTTAAATGCAGCTAAGACTATAGTTGAAGCAGCAGAAAAGAAAGCTATAGAAATAAAAGTTCCTGTAGTTATTTCAGTTGTGGATGCTGGTGGAAACTTAGTTCTTATGAATAGAATGGATGATGCTTTCGTAACAAGCATTGACATAGCTAATAACAAAGCATTTACTGCTTGGGCATTAAAACAAGGAACACATGAATTAAGTGAGGTTGTTCAACCAGGAAATAGCTTATATGGATTAGGATTAACTAATCAGTGTAGAATCATCACTTTTGGTGGTGGGCTACCAATAATAATTGATGGACAAGTTGTTGGAGCTGTTGGAGTAAGCGGTGGAACTGTTGAAGAAGATTTAGCAATAGCCACTGCTGGAAGAGACATAATAAAGTAAAAAAATAAATTTAAATAAAAAAATAAAAGTTTTAATAATAATTTAGGAGGAAAGTTAAATGAGAATGTATGATTTTTTAGTACCAAGCGTAAATTTTATGGGTGCAAACTGTATACAAGTTATAGGAGAAAGATGTAATATATTAGGTGGAAAGAAAGCATTAATAGTTACAGATAAATTCTTAAGAAATATGGAAGGTGGAGCTGTTGAATTAGTAGTTAAACATTTAAAAGATGCAGGAATCCAAGTTGCATATTATGATGGAGTTGAACCAAACCCAAAGGATACAAATGTAGCAGAAGGTTTAGAAATCTTTAAAAATGAAAATTGTGATATGATTATAACAGTTGGTGGAGGAAGTGCTCATGATTGTGGTAAAGGAATAGGAATTGCTGCAACTCATGAAGGAGATCTTTATGATTATGCTGGAATAGAAACTTTAACTAATCCATTGCCTCCAATTCTTTCAGTAAATACTACAGCTGGAACTGCAAGTGAAGTAACTAGACATTGTGTTATCACAAACACTAAAACTAAAGTTAAATTTGTTATAGTTAGTTGGAGAAACTTACCTTTAGTTTCATTCAATGATCCATTATTAATGGTTAAGAAGCCAGCTGGATTAACAGCAGCTACAGGAATGGATGCTTTAACTCATGCTATTGAAGCTTATGTATCAAAGGATGCTAACCCTGTGACAGATGCATCAGCAATTCAAGCTATAAAGTTAATATCAAACAACTTAAGACAAGCTGTTGCTCTAGGAGAAAATTTAGTAGCTAGAGAAAATATGGCTTATGGTTCATTATTAGCTGGAATAGCATTTAACAATGCTAATTTAGGATATGTACATGCTATGGCTCACCAATTAGGTGGATTATATGATATGCCACATGGAGTTGCAAATGCAATGTTATTACCATATGTTTCAAGATATAACTTAATATCAAATCCACAAAAATTTGCTGATATAGCAGAGTTTATGGGAGAGAACATAGAAGGATTATCAGTAATGGATGCTGCTGAGAAAGCTATTGAGGCTATGTTTAGATTATCAAAAGATATAGGAATACCAACAAGCTTAAAAGAAATGGGAGTTAAGGAAGAGGACATTGAGTATATGGCAGAAATGGCATTAAAAGATGGAAATGCTTTCAGTAACCCAAGAAAAGGAAATCAAAAAGAAGTAATGGAAATATTTAAGGCTGCATTTTAGTCTAAATAAAAAAATTTAAATTATTAATAAAAAAACTTGCAAAACCCCTTATTAAGGGGTTTTATTTAAACTAATGAATAGGAATATTTAGGAGAAAAATAAATGGATATAACAGTATTTTTAGGAGAAGTAATAGGAACTTTTTTATTAATACTATTAGGTGATGGAATAGTTGCTAATGTAGTATTAAAAAAGACAAAGGGTAATAGTGCAGGATGGTTAGCTATTACAGTAGGATGGGCTTTAGCTGTTTTAATACCTGTTTATATATTTGGAGGAGTTAGTGGTGCACATTTTAATCCAGCTGTAACTATAGCTCTTGCTGTAGTTGGAAAATTTGCTTGGAGTAAGGTACCTATGTATATATTAGGTCAATTTATAGGAGCATTTTTAGGAGCAGTAGCAGTATTTATTATGTATTATGATCATTTTAAAATAACAGATGATAGCCATTTAAAGCTAGCAACTTTTGCTACCACACCAGAAATACCAAACAAAGTTAGTAATTTTATTTCAGAATTTATAGGAACTTTCGTATTAATGTTTGGTCTTTTAGGAATAGCATCAGGAAATTTTGCTCAGGGTGTTCAGCCGTTAGCTGTTGGTTTTTTAATACTTGCTATTGGATTATGCTTAGGAGGTACAACAGGTTATGCAATAAATCCAATGAGGGACTTTGGTCCAAGATTAGCACATGCTATATTACCTATATCAGGTAAAGGAACAAGCAATTGGGGCTATGCATGGATACCAGTAATTGCACCAATTTTAGCAGCAGTATTAGCAGCTATAATTTATATAAATATATTTTAATTAAAAAAAAGATTTATTTATTATAGTTAGTCACATTCATATTAAGAATTTATAATTTCACTAAATTTCATCAATTAAATTTAAAGTATCTATTAAAAAATACAGAGTTTTAAAAGCTCTGTATTTTTTTCTTTATAAAAATATATAAAGAAATTTAATAAAAAGTGAATTTCATTTCTTGCTTAATTTACAATAAATGTAAAATATGTTAAGCTTTTATTATAAAGTTTAAGGGGAGGAAGGTTATGGCTAGGTATAAATTTACTAAGAAGAATGCAGTAAAATATTCGGCTGCTATTATGACTTATTTATATGGAGCATCACTATTAACACCACAAATTGTAAAGGCAAATGAAGTTAAGGTTAATAATGAAACTAATAGTGTTTCAAAAATAGAGAGAAGTTTAAATGATGAAGAAGTAAAAGTAGCAGAGAGTGAAGGATATAGAGTTATAGGTGAAGATTATGAAACATTATCTTCAGATCAATTAACAATAAAGGTAGATACAAAATTTCCTAATATTATAGAGTATTCTAAAGAAAATAAAAGCATTGGTGGAACTTTAAAATCTAAGGATATATTTAAAATAAATAATGAAATTTATAAACCTGAGGTAGAATTTCAAAAGGTTGATGAAAAAGCAATATATACACTTAAATTTGCAGAAATAAATGTAGTAATGACTGTTGAAATAAGCATAGATGAAGATTGTGTAAATCTTAATTTTACTAGTATAAAAGAAAATGGAGAATTTCTAGTTAAATCTATAGAAATACCAAATCATAATTTAGTTACTATTCATGAAAATGAAGAAGAGGCAGATATAGCAGCTGCCAGAGTATTTCATGTATTAAAATCTGATGATTATTTCTTTAAGTTTAAGGATAAAGCTGTTGATGCTCAACCTGTAAATCAAACTATGGGTATTTTTGAAAATGGACAACTTTCTGCTGCTATAGAAAACAATGTTTTAGATTATACAGCACAGGTTTATTATCAAACAACTATGAATGGAAATAAAAAGGAAGCAGGATTATGGAACGGTGTTTGGACTTATAGAGAAGTGGAGAGTGAAATTGTAGAATTACCTTTTTCAAAAGTTGTAATTTCAGATGATAAAAATAACAGTGGTGATGTAACTTGGCAAGATGGTGCTATAGGGTTAAGAAAGCATTATTCAAGACCAAAGGATTCAGATGTAGTTAAGGATAGAGTATCTCATGTAGCTATGAATTTTGGTTCATTAGCTCAGTATCCTTTTGATAGATTAACAGACCAAGTTGCAAAGTATTCTAATTATTTAGATGGATTTGGTCAAATGATGTTAATTAAAGGATATCAATCAGAAGGACATGATAGTGGACATCCAGATTATGGTAACAATTTCAATAAAAGAGCAGGTGGATTAGAAGAATTTAACGAAATGGCAGAGGTAGTAGAAGATAAATACAACACTCTTGTAGGTGTTCATATAAATGCCACAGAAATATATCCAGAAGCAAAACATTTTAATTATGATGTACTTGAAAAACCTTATAGAGAAGGATGGAATTGGTTAGATCAATCTTGGTATATAGATAAAAGATATGATACGTTAGATAAAGGACCTAGTGGATTACAAGCTAGATTAAAAGAGTTAAAGGAAGCTACTAGTGAGTTAGATTGGGTTTATGTGGATGTATATCGTTCAAATCCATTTAATGAATATAATCTTCAAAAATATTTAATGGAAAATGATTGGATTGTAGCTACAGAGTGGAGTGGTCCAATGAGAAGAAATGTTATATGGACTCATTGGGCAGATTTGACTTATGATAATGGTAATATAACAGATGGAGTAGATTATGGTGAGCAATATAGAGGTACAAGAAGTCAAATAGTAAGATTTGTAGAGAATGAAATGAAGGATGTATTTCCAAATGATATACTATTAAAAGGTAATAAGAATAAAGGATTTATGGGATGGTCAGGAGATTGTCCTTTAGAGAATAATATAGAATATTCAGTAGAAACTTTCTACAATTGGACTTTACCAACAAAATATATGCAACACTTTCCTATAGTTGAATGGGATAAAGAAAGTCATGTTAAATTTGAAGGCAACTTAGAAAGTAAAATTATACCTGGAACTTTAGAAGTAAATGAAAATGGCAAAGTTTTAGGAGGAAAAACTCAGCTTATTAAAGATGGTAATATAATTCATGAAGGTACTGTTTATAGAAATACAGATAGATCAGAGGATCAGCCAGATAAATTATTATCTAAGGATAATAGAGTATTTATTCCTTATTCTGAGGAAGATATAGAAAATCCAGATAAAATATATGCTTGGAATGATTTTAAAGAAGAGAAAAAATGGCATCTACCAAAGAGTTGGAAAGAAGAGGGTATATCAACAGTTTATTTATATAAAACTTCAGATATAGGTAGAGAATTAATTGAAGAAATATCTGTAGTAAATGGACAAATAGCTTTAAATCTTGAAGAGAAAACACCTTATGTATTATATAAAGGGGAAGTTGATGAAACTTTAGGAGAAACAGAGTGGTCAGAAACTAGTAATATTGGGGATATGGGTTTTGATAGTAATATATTTAAAGTTATTAATGAGGAGGATGAAGGCTGGTGGATTCCATCATCTACATCAAATACTTTAGATCATATTAAATTTGAAGATGATCCAAGAAAATCAAAAGGTCAAACCTATGCAAAGGTTGAAGGTGCTAAAGATGGTATGCTTTCACAAACTATAGAAATTGAAAGTGGAAAAGATTATTCAGCTTCAGTTTGGACAGAAATAAAGCCAGGTATAGAAAGGGATGTAACATTAGAGGTTGTATTAGATAATGGAGAAAAATTTTATCATACTATAAATGCAACTAATAATATTAACTATACTAAAAATAGTGATAAGTGGGACACATATTTCCAAAGAATAAAAGTAGACTTTACTGTTCCTGAAAATGTTGATGAAATTACTATTAATTTAAAGGTAGATGAAGGTTCAGAAGATTCTTATGTATATTTTGATAATGTAAGAGTGGTAGAGCATGATAGAAGTGAAGAAGAAAAAGAAGCACAATCAAATCATTATTTTTATGAAGATTTTGAAACAGTAGATGAAGGATGGGGACCATTTATACAAGGTAGAACAGGTCCAACAAGAACTCATTTATCAGAATTACATGAGGGATATACTAATGATACTATAGAAGGAAATTGGTCATTAAAAACTCAAGAAAACACTACTGGTGTAGTAATGAGAACTGTACCTGGATTGTTAAACTTAAAAGAAAATTCTAAATATTCCATTAAGTTCAAATATAAATTTCCAGTAAATGAAATTGGTGGTGAGGATAAGTATGGAAAGTATGATTTAGTTCTTAAAACTGATAAAGGGGGAGACTCTAATGATAAATTAAAAGTTAGACTTCCTAAATATGAAAAGGAAAAAGAATATGGAGAGTTTGAATATACATTCCAAACTGGAGATTTTGACGATTATTATCTTTCATTTGAGAAATTAAGTCCAGAAATTTTAGTAATTGATGATTTAATTATAGATGAGTATGATGGAGAAGTAGATGAAGCTTTCCCTGAAGCACCAGATTATGAGGATGAAGAGCCATTAAAAATACCTCAAAAGCAAATGACTGCCACAGCAACAAGTAGTCAATCTAGTGCAAAAGCAAGTAATTTATTGGATGGAAATGTAGATACAAGATGGCATACTAAATATTCACCAGAGTTAGATGTATTACCACAATCAGTTACTATAGATTTAGGTAAAGAATATTTAATTGATAGAGTAGACTATATGCCAAGACAAGATGGTAATAATAATGGAAGAATAACTAAATATAATTTAGAAGTAAGTGTAGATGGAATAAACTTTAATACAGTTATAGAAAATGGTACTTTAGATATTACTAAAGATACTAAAAAATTAAAATTTAATGCTACCAAAGCTAAGTATGTAAAATTAACAGCTTTAGAAGGAGTAAATGGATATGCTTCAGGTTCTGAAATTAATGTATATAAAAAAGAGGAAAATTTAGAAATAAACTCAGAAAAGATTAAAAATTTAACTGGGGAATCTACAGAAAATTTTATTACTTTAAACTGGGAAGCACCAAGTAATACTGAAGGTTTAACAAACTATATTATTTATAAAGATGGTATGGAATTAGCTAAGGTCCCTATTGATGAGACAAGTTATCTAGCAGAAAATTTAAAAGCCAATACATTATATGGATTCAAAGTAGTGTGTGAATATTCAAATGGGAAAAAATCAAGACCACTAGCAAAAAATTTCAGAACCACAAAAGTATCTAAAAATTTAGTAAGTATAGTTAATGGTATAATAAATGGAAGATACTTTAGTTAATCAATAAAACTTAAGTAAATTATAACATTTATAAAAATTAATAGTTTTAAATAGTAAGAAGTTAAAAAAGTAGGTATAGTTTAAACTTTACCTACTTTTTTAATAGCTAAATAAAATATTTTTTAATTTATAAATTAGTTTTTATTAATAAAAATTTATGGGTTGCTTTAACTATTAGAAATTTTAATATAAAATAATATAGATAAAATATAAATATAAATTTTTAGGAGAGTGGGAACGATTTAATGAATACAGCACTAAAAATGTTTATTTCATTCTTTAAAATAGGAGCATTTACTTTCGGTGGAGGATATGCAATGATTCCTTTAATTCAAGAAGAAATAGTAAACAATAGGAATTGGTTAACAAAGGAAGAATTTATGGATGCTTTAATTGTGGCTCAAAGTTTACCAGGAGTATTAGCTGTAAATTGTTCTACATATATAGGATATAAAGTAAGTGGATTAAAGGGTGCTTTATTAGCACTTTTAGGTACAATTTTACCATCAATTTTAATAATATTAGCCATAGCAAAATTTTTTATGGGATTTAGACATAATTATTATGTGAACTTAGCCTTTAAAGGTATAAGTGCAGCAGTACCAATGTTAGTTTTAATGGGAGTAATATCTTTATTTAAACCCTTAAAGAAAACAATTATGAATTATATAGTTATAGTATTAGCTGTTATTGCTTTAACTATTTTCAATATACATCCAATAATAGTAATAATAAGTGGTGCAATATATGGACTAATATTCTGTAGAAAGTAGGTGAACTAATGGCAATATTATTCAAATTATTTTTTTCATTTTTAAAAATAGGAGCTTTTAGCTTTGGTGGGGGATATGCCATGCTTCCTTTTATGTCAAGAGAAGTTGTAACTAATAATCATTGGCTTAGTAAATTAGATTTTTTAGATATAATAGGAATATCACAAATGACACCAGGACCTGTATCTATAAATACTGCTACTTTTGTAGGTTATAAAATGGCAGGAGTTATTGGAAGTTTAGTATCAACGCTAGGAGTAATAATTATATCATTTATATTAGTATTAATAGTTAGTAAAATATTAAACAAATTTAAAGCAAATAAAAGTATACAAGCTGCTTTAATTGGTATGAAACCTGTACTTATAGCACTTATAATAAATGCGTTTATTAGCCTAGCAAAAGATTCATATACAGATATAAAATCTGTAATTATAACAATAATAATTGCTATAATGTTATTGTCAAAGAAAATACACCCAATAATATGCATACTATTTTCATCTGTTCTTGGAATAATTTTTTATATTTAAATATACTATAGGTTACAATATTAATGGTTTATAATTATAAATAGATGGTTTAGTGATATAACACATTAGATATAAAAAGTAGGTGTTGATTTGAAAAATGAAGTTAACTATACGTTAGATAAGAATTTAAGATTAGATATAATTAATATAAAAAATATAATACAAAATAAAATTATAAATGCAAAAATATTTTTATTTGGTTCAATAGCTAAAGGAAGATATTCAAAGGATAGTGATATAGATTTATTAGTTCTAATAAATGGAGATAAATCTAACAAAGAATTAAGATTTTTAAGACATGAAATAGAAGATTTAATAGATAATCTAAAAATTAATAGAGAAGTAGATATAAAATTATATAATATAGATAGATATAATATTCTTTGTAAAGAAATTTGTTTTGAAAGTGCTATATTAGAAGATTTGGTTGATATTAGGGGGTGGTAGTAAATGGTTAAAAGAGATATGTTTTATTTTGCAGATATAGATGAAAAGTTTATAGTAGCAACAAAAAATACAGAAGGATTAGAGGATGGTACTCTTGTACATTGTCAGCAGTGTATTGAAAAGAATTTAAAAGGAATAATTGAAAAAAGATATGGAGTTGTAAGTAAAGAACATAATTTAGTTAAATTATTAGAAATATTATATTTATCTGATTATTCTGAGCTTAAAAAGTATAAAAGTTTATGCAGAGATTTAAAGGATTTTTATTTTAGTAGAAGATATGCCTCTGATGATTATGAAATATTATCCAGAGAAGAATTTGAAGAATATTTAGAACAATTTTACGGATTATTAAACGAATTAAAGAAAATAAAAGATAGTATATAATTAGAAGTCATGACTTTAGATTTCTTTCTAAACTCATGACTTTTAACTAAATTTAAGAGAATTATCTCACTTTAAGCTTTAGCTAAGTGAAGAGTAGTTCACTTATTAAATAGAATTATTAACTTCAGGTTTTGCTCTGTATTTATATTTGTTCATTAATTTAACAGTATATATTTTTAAAACTGCTAAAATAGGGCTTCCTAAAATCATTCCTATAGGTCCATACATAGCTCCACCTACTGTAACAGCTAAGATTACTAAAATAGGGCTAAGACCTACCTTGTTTCCTATAAGAGTTGGATCTAAATACCATCCATCAAACTGTTGTAGTATAAATAAAAACAAAAATACAACTAAAGCTTTTATTGGACTTACAAAAATATTAATAAATGCGCCTACTATCATTCCAACAAATGGTCCAAAATAAGGAATCATATTAGTCATTCCTACAATAACAGAAAGTAATAGAGCATATTGTGATTTAAGAATAGTTAATCCTATAAATGCTAATATTGCTATAATTGTAGAATCAATAGCTTTAATTCCAATAGAAGTTCCTACCATTTCATTTAATGTTTTAATAAATTTTATTAATCGTGTACCATTTTTATTTTTAAATAATATAAGTATAAATGTCTTAGCGGTTTTTATAATATTGTCTTTATCAACTAAAACATATATGGAAATTAAGAATCCAAATACTACATTTATTACAGAAGTAGTTACAGATACAGCATTGGTTAGAATCCAATTAGTAATATTAACAACAAAGCTACTTAAACCAGTAATAAATTTAATATTGTCAGTTTTTAATACAGACATATCTAAAGGAACTATATTGTTAATATTTTTTAACATATCATTAGCAAATATTTCTAAATTTTTAGTTATATGAGGAATATTATCAATTATATCTAATGCGCTTGAATATAAATTAGGTATAAGAAAAGTAAGTGCAAGAGCAATTAATGATATAAATAAAGCATATGTTAGAATAATACTAACACCTCTTGCAAGTTTTAACCTCCTATTAAATAAATTTACTAATGGGTTTAAAATATATGCTATTATAAATGCTATTATAAATGGTGCTATTACAGAGTAGACAACATGAAAAATAGTCATTAATTCAGGAATATTATCTATTATTTTTATACCTAAGTATGATGCAATAAAGACAGCTACCCACTTTACATATTTAGAATTTTCTTTTAAAAATTCACTCAAAGAAAAAACCCCCTTAAAGTTTTATAATATATTGATTATAAAATTTATATGGGTTCTAATCAATATATTTTTAATAATTGTAAATAAAAATGTAAAGTAATGGATTTATATTTAATAAACAAATTAATTTTATAGAATTTCTATAAAGAATTATAAAGTTTTTAAATATGATATATTATAATTATATTTAAAAATATAATTATAAATTTAATAAAAAAACTTCAGGGGAGAATTTATAAATGAAAATTAATTTGAAATGTGAAACTAATTTTAGTGAACTAAAAAATATAGAAAAGGAAGTATTTAAAATTAATTCTAAGTCAGTATTATTTATAGTAGATATGAATAATGGTTTTGTAAAAGAAGGAGCTCTTTCTAGTGAAAGAGTGAAAAATATTATTCCTAATGTGGTAAAGACTGTAGAATGTTTTGAGATTTTAAAAGCTCCAATTATAGCTTTTACTGATTGGCATAAAAAAGATTCTGTTGAATTTGAATTTTATCCTAAGCATTGTTTACAAGGAAGTATAGAAGCGGAGTTAATTGATGAATTAAAAGTATTTGGTGATAAAATAAAGTTAATTAAAAAATCAACTACTAATGCTTTTTTAGAGATAGAAACTGAAAAGGTAATTAATGAATTAATTACTGAAGGATATGAAAATTTAGTGATAATAGGGTGTGTAACTGATATTTGTGTAAAACAATTTGCAATTACTTTGAGAAATTATCTAAACAAAATAAACAGCAATATAAAAGTAATAGTACCTATTAATTCTATAGAAACTTTTGATACCCCTTGGCATAATGGAGATAGTATGAATTTATATGCTTTATATGATATGCTATTAAATGGTATTAAGCTTGTAAATAATATAAAATAAATTTAATATAAAATACTTTTATAAGAGAAGATTAAAGAAAAGATGTGATTATATACTATTTTTATTGATTTTTTGGTAAAAAAGCACTGAAAAATTATAATTTTTAAGATGTAAACACATCTTTTAATTTAAATTTATATGAATAAAATATATATAATACATATTTAGAGTAAGGAGGAGTTTTTATGAAGTTATATATTTTATTAAGATTATCTCTAGCAGTAATAGTTGGTGGAGTTATAGGTTATGAAAGAGAGTTTAAAAACAGACCTGCAGGTTTTAGAACACATATATTGGTTTGTGTAGGAGCTGCCATAGTTTCATTAATTCAAGTTGATATGGCTAATGAAGCGTTAGGAATGATAGCTAGTAATCCTTCATTAAATAATGTGGTAAAAGTAGACCTTTCTAGATTGGGAGCTCAAGTAATTACAGGTGTAGGTTTTTTAGGAGCTGGTACAATTCTTCATACTAAAGGATCTATTAAAGGATTAACAACAGCAGCTTCATTATGGGTAGTAGCTTGTGTTGGACTAGCTATTGGAATGGGATATTATACTTTAAGCATAATTGGAACTGTATTTATTTCTTTAACTTTAGTTGCTTTGAAAAGATTTCAAAATAGATTTATAACAAAATCAGGAGAAAAAGTAATAGAAGTACATTATTTGAACAGTAAAGAAACTTTAGAATTTATAGAGACATCTTTTGCATCAAAAGCTATAAAAATTAAAAGTATAGAATTTGTAAGTTATGAAGATATAATTATAGATAATAAAGAAGTTGATGAATACACATCTATATATACTATAGATATACCAAAAAATATAGATATAAATAATATATTAAATAATTTTAGCATGAATAAAAATATAAAAAAAGTAATGGAAGTAAAGCAAGATAATATATAACTTAAAATTAATATAAAAAATGATAAGCATTTATGTAAAATATTTAAATAATTTTTTATCCTTTATAAAAGTTTAAAAAATTATTTAAATATTTTAAGAGTCTTATCATTTTTTTATATTTAAAATATAGCTTATTGCGAATATTTTTCGGAATAAAATTACAATTAAGGTAAAGTATATAATGTTTTCAAAATAATAAAAAAATATATATTAAATAGTTTAATATTAAATATATTTATAATAAATATAGGTATATGTCTATATATAATCATATTTAAAAATAGTTTATAAATTAAAAAAAATTAAAAAATACGAATATTTATTTTTAAAAGAGAATTTTTACATTATTAATAAATATATTAAAATTGAAATAAATGTAAGTTTTTAATATATATATAATACTTTATTAAATAAAAAATTAAAAAAAATTTTTTGTTTAAATTTTTTATATGCATTTATTAGAAATAAAATTATTTTATAAAAACAATAAGTATAAAAAAATAAATTACAAAAAAAATGTAGAAATATGAAACACGAATGAATTAGAATAGTTTTTTTAAATTTGGTATAATTATGAAGACAAGTAAAAATAATAAAAAAATGAAAAAATAGAAAAATGAAAGGAGAGATTTGTAGAAACTTGAATAATTTAAAAAAATTAAAAATAACTAAGGAGGTGATATATTGAAAAAGTTATATTTTAAATTTATAAGTTTATTTTGTGCTATAAGTTTATTTTTATTTTGTGGAGCATTACCAATAACAGTAATGGGACTAGACAATAATATTATATTAAATAAAAATATAAATAAAGTTAAAGAATCTAATAATTATAATGTAAATTTAAATGTAAAAATTAATGATACAAATAAAAATAAAAATATTATTTTAGTAGTAGATGAAAATAATATTGATAAATCTAAAATATCTATCATTAAAAAACAAATGTCAAATTTTGCAACAAATATCTTAGATAATAAAAATTGCAATTTATCAATAGTTAATTTTTCAAATAAAGAAGATAAGTTATTAACTGATTTTACATCTAATAAAGATATATTAGAAAAAGTTATAAATAATATATGTGATAAAAAGTTAGAAAATTGTAAAGTATCTACTTTAAATTTGGAAAATCAATTAAATAAAATGAATAAAAATACTGATAAATACGTTATATTTTTAACAGATTCATCAATAAAAGAAAATTTAAACACAGAAGATAATTATGAAAATTTAATTAATAAATATAAAAATGTAAATTTTATGGTTATTAATTTAAATTCTAAATTAAAGGATAATGAAGAAAAAAATCTTATTATAAGTAGTTTTAATTCAAATAATAAAGATAAAATTTTTCAAGTTGAAAATAATGAGGAATTAAAACAAAATTGTGAAAAAATAGAAAATAGTATTTTGAAAGGAAATAGATGTTACAAAAATATTGTAATAGAAGATGAAATACCAAATAATTTTGAAATTTTATCTAGCACTATAAATGATGAAAAATCTAATCCAATAGTATCAAATAATAAAGTTCAATGGAAAGTTGATGAAATACCTTCTAAAGGAATAAATATAAAATATACTATAAAACCTAAAGAAGGATTTACTCCAAAAGAAAATGTATTTGATAATATTAATGGAAAATTAGTGTGTGATGAAGTAACTTACGGAGAAAATAAGCAAGTTAATAAAAAAATAGTTAAATTTGAAAATTGCTTGGTAAATAATTCTGAAAAAGTACCTAAAAAAGTAATTCAAAATGAAAATAATAATAAAGTTGAAGTGCAAAAGGAAGAAACAAATTTAATGGCACAACAGCCTAAAGAAGCTAAACAATTAGGGAATGTAACTTTACAAAATCAAGTTGAAAGCTCAAATCCATATATATACACTTATTATATGTTTTCTTATGAAATAAAGGGAAAAACTGATATTTGCAAAAATTTTGGTGGTGTATTTAAAGATGGAAATTCAATTTATACAACAAAGTTACCTTTAGGAGAATATTCTTTAATATTATCTAAACCAATTAAGTATGATTTTGTTGAAATAGAATTAAATGGAAAAAAAGTTAGTGCACAGCAACTAAAAGATGGTAGATTAAATATTAATTTAACTGAGGCTAATCCAACTATAAATATAAAAGTAAAAACTAAAGAATATAATAAACCATATTTTTCAAATTCAGATTATATAGGTACAAATGTATTTCCAGATCCAAATAGTTAAAGAACGAGGTAACATATGAAAAAAGCTTTAAAAGTAGGATATAGATTATTAAATATAGCAGTATACATAATAGTATTTATGATAATTATTGCAACGGTTCCAAGATTGTTTGGTATAAAAACTTATACCGTATTAAGTGGTAGTATGACTCCCACCATACCAATAGGAAGTATAATTTATGACAAAAAAATTGATTTTAATGATATAAATGTTGGTGATGTAATTACTTTTAAAGCTGGAGATTCAGAAGATGGAATAGTTACACATAGAGTAGTGGCTAAGGATGAAAATAGTAAAAGTTTCACTACCAAAGGTGATGCAAATGCATCAGAAGATCAAGGACAGGTAAAATATGAAGATGTAATTGGTAAGTATAATTTTCATATACCTTTTATAGGAAGATTTTTAATGACTTTAAAAGAAAGTAAAGCATATATATTTATAGCTTTATTTATAATAATTTCAATATTTATATAAATTTTATTATATTGAAAATTAATTTTTAAATATGGATTTAATTAAAGAAATGTTAGGAAAAACTATCATAATAGATTTAATAAACAGGAGGGAAAACATAATGAACAGAAGTAAAATAACAGAAGTTTTAATGGGAAAAAAAGTTAAGACTACCATAGCAGCATTAGCTTTAACAGCAGTAACAGTAGGAGGAACCTTTGCTTGGTTTACATATGATAAACAATTTCATAATAAATTTAATACAGCAAATTTTGAGGCTGTAGCAAATGAAAGTTTTATACCGCCACAAACTTGGACACCAGGAACAACTACTGATAAAAGTGCCCATGTTACAAATACAGGTAATATACCAATGTATGTAAGAGTAAAAGCTATTCCTAAATGGATTCCAGGAAAGGATTCTCCTGTAACAGATTTATCTAATACTATTGATGTAAATGGTAAAAATGAGGATGTAGCTATTTTAAATCTTCATGACCGTAATCAATGGTATTATAATGAAACTGATGGATATTACTACTATAAAGGAATTGTACAAGCACCACCAAATAAAAATAATACAGTAACTTTCTTAGATAGTGTTACATTTAATAAAAATGCAGGTAAAGATTATAACCAAGTTACTTTTAACTTAGATTTAGATTTCCAAACTGTTCAAGCACCAGTAGTGGAAAAAGGACAAACAACAATAGATGCAAAAGAATATCAAGCACAAGCAGCTGCATCTCTTTGGGATGTTGATATGAATAAAATTATTGAAAGTCAAGCAACATCAGGTCCTACTATTAAACCAACAACTACAACACCGGATACTACTCCATCAACACCAGCTGCTAACACAACAACAGCTAATAAATAGTGAACTATATGACAAAAAGATAAGGGAGATATATCTATGAAAAATATTATAAGAAAAATATCTATTACCTTATCCTTGGTTATTGTATTATTAAATTTAAGTTGTATTGCTTATGGTAAAACTAATGAGGCTACATTAGTTTTTTCAAAAAACAATGGTGATTTAATTCTTGTTCCAAATGAAGAATTTTTTATGAATGAAGAGAATATGGTTCCAGGTG
This sequence comes from Amissidens hainesi, assembly GCA_027576215.1. Taxonomy (NCBI): domain Eukaryota; kingdom Metazoa; phylum Chordata; class Actinopteri; order Siluriformes; family Ariidae; genus Amissidens; species Amissidens hainesi. The sequence goes on along the minus strand of JANZXU010009259.1, from coordinate 2,594 downwards.
CTAAGTATCATTATGATTTATTTATAGAAAATAAAAATTCAGAAACATATAAACTTTATTTTAAGGTTAGAGCTAAAAATAAATCTGAAGATGCAAAAGAATTGTTAAATAACATCAATATGAAAGTTACATATGACGATGGAACAATATATCAAGGACAAGCTAATGGTAAAATGGTAGATAAGGATAATAGCTTGGAAAAGTATTTTTCTTTAGGCACATATACTCCAAAGAGAAAAACTAAGATACATATAGATTTAGAAGTTTCAAATAAATTAACAAAAAATCTTGCTAATGTAACATCTTATGTAGATTGGGATTTTCATGCGGAACGTGCAATAGATAATAATATTGGTAATAATGATAATAGTACAACAGATACTAGTTCTAGTAATAATGGAGATAAAAATATTAATGATACTCCTAAAACAGGTGATGATTTAAGTCTAATATATGTATCAGTAGGATTATTAATTAGTATTTTTTTAATAGCTATATTAAATAGAAAAAAAATAGCTAAAAGATAATTTGGAAAATAAAAAGGATTTTTCATTATTTTATGAAAAATCCTTTTTAAGTTTAAAAAAGTAGTTTTTAGATAAAGGAGGAGTTGGTTGTAATAAATATATAAAGAATTAAATTAGAAAAAATTAGTATATTTATTAGTAATCATTAAAAATGAAAAAAATATTGAAATTTGGAATTAATATAATTTTAATAATCGCTATAATTTTTTTTGTAATACAAATATATAATAAGTTAAATGCTTATAAGCAAGGGCAAAATATTTATAAAAGGATTAAATGGGAAAGTAATTCAAATAAAAATTTGAAAGAAATTAATAGTAATTTTAAATTTTGGATAAGTATAGAAAATACTAATATAAATTATCCAGTTGTTCAAACAGATAATAATAGATATTATTTGAATCATGATTTTTATAATGAAGTATGCAAATTAGGATGTGTTTTTATAGATTATAATAATAATGTTGATACTGATAAAAATATAGTTATTTATGGTCATAATATGTTAGATGGTTCTATGTTTAGTGCTTTAGAAAAATTTAAAGATAAGAATTTTTTTGAAAAAAATAATAAAATATACATTGAAAAAGAAGGAGATAAATATGAATATGAAGTTTTTGCAGTTAATGTATTGCCAGCAGAAAATAATGATATAAAAATAAGTTTTAAGAATGAAAATGATTTTAAAGAATATATTAAAGAGTTACAAAAAAATTCTATGTATAAAAAATATTTAGATATAAATTCAACAAATAAAATTATAACTTTATGTACTTGTAGTTATGAATATAAAAAAGCTAGAACAATAATTAATGCAAAGTTAGTAAAAAAAATTAAAATTAATTAATTTGTTCTAAATAAACTTATCCAAGTGTATCTATAGTAGAAAATTAAAGGAAATATAAAATAAATCTAAATAATAAAATATAATTTTATTATTTAGATTAATATGGGTGTAAATCTTTAAAAATAAAGTGTTATGATAAATCCCGTCGCTAAGTTAAGTGTTAACAAAAACAAAATTTAAATTAAACTTAAAATTAAGTTAAAAAAGTTTTGAAAAAATGTTGACAGAAAAAAATGTTAGTGATAAGATAATGAAGTCGCTTAGGGGCGATAAGATAAATTTAAAAATGATCTTTGAAAATTAAACAGATAAAATTAAGTAAACCAGCAATTCTTTTTACAAAAAGGAAACTCGCTCAGATGAGTTGAGGAGTACAGTTCTTTAACTAAATCAGATATTTAGAAAGAACTAGCATGAGTAAATGATTAAACTTTTAATTTGAGAGTTTGATCCTGGCTCAGGATGAACGCTGGCGGCGTGCTTAACACATGCAAGTCGAGCGAGAGAGTTCCTTCGGGAACAATCTAGCGGCGGACGGGTGAGTAACACGTGGGCAACCTGCCTCATAGAGGGGAATAGCCTCCCGAAAGGGAGATTAATACCGCATAATATCATTGAGTGGCATCATTTAATGATTAAAGGAGTAATCCGCTATGAGATGGGCCCGCGGCGCATTAGCTAGTTGGTGAGGTAACGGCTCACCAAGGCGACGATGCGTAGCCGACCTGAGAGGGTGATCGGCCACATTGGGACTGAGACACGGCCCAGACTCCTACGGGAGGCAGCAGTGGGGAATATTGCACAATGGGGGAAACCCTGATGCAGCAACGCCGCGTGAGTGATGAAGGTCTTCGGATTGTAAAGCTCTGTCTTCAGGGACGATAATGACGGTACCTGAGGAGGAAGCCACGGCTAACTACGTGCCAGCAGCCGCGGTAATACGTAGGTGGCAAGCGTTATCCGGATTTACTGGGCGTAAAGGGAGCGTAGGCGGATAATTAAGTGGGATGTGAAATACCCGGGCTCAACTTGGGTGCTGCATTCCAAACTGGTTATCTAGAGTGCAGGAGAGGAGAGTGGAATTCCTAGTGTAGCGGTGAAATGCGTAGAGATTAGGAAGAACACCAGTGGCGAAGGCGACTCTCTGGACTGTAACTGACGCTGAGGCTCGAAAGCGTGGGGAGCAAACAGGATTAGATACCCTGGTAGTCCACGCCGTA
>JANZXU010009141.1:0-16222 GCA_027576215.1 Amissidens hainesi | reverse complement strand
GTGGGGGTTATCCTTCAAATATAAATTCTGCAAAGCTAATAAAATCAATGATTTAAAGAGTTTTGCAAGAGACTATATTAAATATTTAAAAGGGGATAGGTGTTATATGGATTTATTGTTAGATAAGTTATTAAAATCTTTTTCAACTAGTGGAAGTGAAGAGGAAATAAAGAATGTTATAAAAAGTGAGTTGAATAATTTATCAATTGGATATGAAGAAGATAAAATGGGTAATTTAATTGTTAAGTTTTTAAATAGTAGCATGATAGATAGTAGTAATATAAATCAGAATAGTGAATTAGAAAAGTTTATGATATGTACTCATATGGATGCAATAGGATTTATAATTACTTTTATAGAAGAAAATGGAGTTATAAGAGTAGCACCAATAGGAGATTTTAATATAAATATGGTTTTAAATAGTATGATAATTTTTAATAATGGTGCTATTGGAAAACTATGTTCTTTAAAAAATAATCCTAATTTTGAAGATGTATTTGTTGATATTGGGGTGGATTCAAAAGAGGAAGCTACTAAATATGTTAAGGAAGGAGAAAGTGCAATAATAAAATTTGATTTTATAGAAAAAGAAGATGTTATAATTTCACCTGGATTAAATTCTAAAATAGGATGTTACGTTTTACTTAAAGTTATTGAAGAACTAAAAAATAATAATATAAAAATAAATAAAGAATTATATATTGTATTTTCAGCTCAAGGTGAGTTGGGCGGAAGAGGTGCAAGAGCTGTAGCAAATTTAATTAAACCAGACTATTCAATAGTTTTGAATGTGGAAGAAGAAAATGAAAATGATTTTAAATTAGGAAAAGGTTGTGCTATCAAAGTATTAGATAAAAATTTAATAATACACCATGAAATAAAAGAATTATTAGAAAAAACCTTTGATAGGTTAAGTATCAAAGCTAAATATTTAGTATGTGACAATATTACAGAAGCTGGAGCTATTCATAAGGAAAGTAATGGTTCTAAAACTGGAATAATATCAATTCCTTGTAGATATAAAAATAGTAATAAAGAATTTGTTAATAAAAATGATGTTAAGAAATGTATTGATATATTAAAAGAAATAATATAAAAAACAAATACTCCATTAAAGTAGGGTTCAACTTTACTTTAGATGGAGTATTTTTTATAATTTTAGAGTAAATACAACGAAAAGTTAATAATATTTTATTGGAGATTATAAAATGTATTTTGTTTATATAGTAAAATGTTCAGATGATACTTTATATACAGGCTTTACAACAAACTTAGAAAGAAGAATAAACGAACATAATAATAGTAAAAAAGGTGCTAAATATACTAAAACTAGAAGACCTGTTATACTAGAATATTTCGAGGAATTTGATGATAGAAGTAGTGCTTGCAAAAGAGAATGTGAAATAAAAAAGCTAAAGAGGGAAAATAAAATCAAGTTGATTTTATCAAATAATAAACGATAATAAAAAATGATATTAACATTATTTTTAAAAGGAGAAATATTATGGGTAGAAATAATAAGCGTGGCTTAAGTAAATTCATTACAGCTACAATGGTAATGGTTTCATTAGTAGCAACAGAAAATGCATATGCACAAACTACAAATACACAAATCAATAGTTATACTAAAAAAATGTCTAGCTTTATGGCTAATGCTACAGATAAAGAAACAGGTATGTATAATGAAATATACGATTCTTTAAAAGAAGTAAAAGATGAGGCTGATCTTTCTAATTTTGTAGGTAGTGACCTTAATGGTGATGCACAAAAAGCAATGGATATATTTTTCAAAGTTATAAATGAGCATCCAGAAATTTTTTATGCTACTCAAGAAGTAAATTCAGAAATGAGTACGAGTGGTAATGGGAAAAATGGACTTAAACTATTAATAAAATATAATCAACCTAAAACAACTATAAAAAATAATTTAGACAAATTTAATAAAGAAGTAGATAGAATAATAGCTAAATATACAAAGTCTAATATGACTGATTTACAAAAAGAAATGGCTATTCATGATTATTTAGTTTTAAATACTAAATATGATGAAGAAAATTATAAAAAGGGTACAGTACCAGCGGTTTCTCATACAGCATATGGTGCTTTAATGAACCATGTAGCAGTTTGTGAAGGTTATGCTAAGGCTTTTAAATTACTTTTAGGCAAAGTAGGAGTAAAAAGTATTATTGTATCAAGTGAAACAATGAATCATGCTTGGAATATAGTAACTCTAGAAGGACGTAATTATCAAGTTGATGTAACTTGGGATGACCCAACTCCAGATAAAGAAGGACAAGTTAGGTATAAATACTTTAATTTAGATGATGCTAGCATGAAGAATGATAAAGAACCTCATAGTTGGGATGAAAGTAAATATCCAAAATGTGATGATAATAGATATTTATATTTATCTAATATGAATAATGTAGTTAATAAAAATAATACATTATATTATGTAAATTCAATTGATAGCAGTAATTTTAAAATGTATAAATGTAATATAGATGGAACAGGAAAGAAACAATTAACAAAAAATAACGTAGAGTCTTTTGTTATTATAGGAGATTCTATTTACTATACTAATTTTTCTAATGGAGCTCATATAAATAAAGTTAAAACTGATGGAACAGGAGATAACTTATTTAAAGATGTTAGAGCAAGAGAGTTAACTTTAGAAGGTAATAAGCTTAATTATATAGATGATAATACGAAACAAAAAAAATCAATTGTTTTAAATGATATAGTCTTGCAACAAAAGGCACCAATAGATTCTATAGAATCATCTAAAAATACATATGTACAAGGTGAAAATGCAACTATAACTCTTAAATTTAAAAATCCTATAAAAAACAATGTAAACATTTCACTTTCAGGAGCAGTAGATGTAAAAAATGCTATTATGAAAGAAGTTAATAAAGGAACTGAATTTATATATACTTTTTCAATACCTAAAAATTCTAATGGAGATGTTAAAGTAAGTGTCTCAAATATAATTGGAGATAATGACACAGTATATGAGAATTATAGTAAAGATTCAGTTTTTAAAGTAGAGAAAATTAAAGATGGTTGGAAACAAGAAAGTGGCTCTAAAGTTTATTATAAAGATGGAAATAAATTAACAGCACTTCAAAGCATTGAGGGAAAAAATTATTTCTTTAATTCAAATGGACAAATGCAAACAGGATGGCAAAAAGTAAATAATAAACAATATTATTTTGATGATGCTACAGGACAAGCTGTTACTGGAGAAAAAACTATAGAAAATAAAAAATATAAGTTTAATAATAATGGAGAATTTGAAAAAGAAATAGTTGAAGTTAAACCAACCTCAACAACAGCACAAGCAGGAAAAGAAAAAGATGATACAACGGGTTCAGAAAAACCACAAGTGAAACCAGTTGTAAAGCCAAAAGAAGATAATAAAGCAGTTGTTAAACCAACCTCAACAACAGCACAAGCAGGAAAAGAAAAGGATGATACAACAGGTTCAGAAAAACCGCAAGTAAAACCAGTTGTAAAGCCAAAAGAAGATAATAAACCAGTTGTTAAACCAACCTCAACAACAACACAAGCAGAAAAAGAAAAGGATGATACAACAGGTTCAGAAAAGCCACAAGTGAAACCAGTTGTAAAGCCAAAAGAAGAAAATAAACCAGTTGTTAAACCAACTTCAACAACAACACAAGCAGGAAAAGAAAAAGATGATACAATAGGTTCAGAAAAGCTACAAGTGAAACCAGTTGTAAAGCCAAAAGAAGATAATAAACCAGTTGTTAAACCAACTTCAACAACAGCACAAGCAGAAAAAGATAATACAATGAGTTCAGAAAAACCAAGTTTAAATGCACAAGAGGTTCAAGAAAAAGTTGATGAAGTTAATAGTTTAGTTAATGAAGTTAAAGATTTAATCAATAATGATACAATTTTTACTTCAAAAATATCAGAAAAATCATCAATAGTTAATAGAAAAACTAATAATAAACAAAAAATTGATAACAAGAAAATAGTTAAGACTGGTAGTACTACTGATGCTAATTCACTTGTTGGGTTAGGTTCAGCTTTAAGTGTAGCAGGAGCATTCTTAATAAGAAAATTTAAAAAATAAATTTAATATATTTATATAAGACAAAGATGTAGTTAGATTTACTTAATAGTAAGTTTAACTACATCTTTTTGAATTTATATTACATAAATTATATAAACATTATTTTAAGAGGATTAAACCCTTTGATTTGAACAATAACTAATAATATCTTTAAATTTCTAACTTTTAAACTCTTACTTTAATATTTGTATTAAAAAGAGAATAAAAATAAAATTTTATATTTAGATAATATAAAAACAAAAGGGAAAACTATTGTATATATCTTCTAATAATGAATTTACATTTTAAATTTAGTATTTATAATAATTGAAATTTAAACATTATATATTTTTAAATGCAAAATCTTTTTTAGAACTTATATATATAAAATTAAATTTAAATCAGAAAAAATTAATTGATAAAAATACATTTTGAATACGATTTTAAACATAAACTTGTAAAAATATTTGAACTAAAAAATAAATAATTAAAATTTAAAAATATAAATTATTTATGGTAGTGTCTAAAACACTAAATGCTAAAGAAAGGAATTAAAAACTATGTTTATTCCCAAAAGAATAATATTTGAAAAAGGTGTATGGGATTATGCAATAGCAGAAGATATTTTTAATAAATTTAAAGATAATCCTAAAGTCGAAATAATAAAGCTAACATCGAATAAAATTAAACAAAATATACCTGGAGAAGATTTATATAATTTTTATAGAGAAGGAAAAAATACATTAGTTGTTGGTCTAAAGAAAAGTAGTAAATTTCAAACTTGTAAGCCATCAGCAGATTATCAATTACCATTGTTTTCTGGATGTATTGGTCATTGTGAATATTGTTATTTGAATACTAATTTAGGTGATAAACCTTATTTAAGAGTTAATGTAAATATAGATGATATATTTATGACTGCTAAGAAATATATTTTAGAAAAGTTACCAGAGATTACAGTCTTTGAGGGTTCTGCAACTAGTGACCCAGTACCGATTGAACCTTATACAAAATCACTAAGATATACTGTGGAGTTTTTTGGAAATCAGAAAAATGCTAAATTTAGATTTGTTACTAAATATGATGATATAGATACTCTTTTAGATGCTAAGCATAATGGGAACACAGAAATTAGATTTACATTAAATACTCAGAAAGTAATAAATGAGTTTGAGGCTAGAACGGCATCTGCCGGTAGAAGAATAGATGCTAGTATAAAGGTAGCTAAAGCAGGATATCCTATAGGATTTATAATTGCACCTATATTTTTATATGATGATTGGAAAGCTGATTATAAGAATTTATTGTTGAATTTGAATTCTAAATTGCCAAAAGATTTAAATATTCCTATAACTTTTGAGATTATATCTCATAGATATACAACTCGTGCAAAAAATATAATATTAGAAGTCTTTCCTAAAACAACATTACCAATGAGTGATGAAGAAAGAACTTTTAAATATGGGCAGTTTGGTTACGGAAAATATGTTTATAATAAGGAACAAATTAAAGAAATCAAAGAATTTTTTACTGAACAAATAAATAATATATTTGACAATAAAGTTATTAAGTACATTATTTAAATTTAGATTTATAGATAAATAAAAGTATTATATTAGTTTAAATTGAAAAATAATTTATAATTGACAACAGTATATATCAAATATATACTGTGTATAAATACTGTTTATATTTAATATAAACAGTATAAACTGTAGGAGGATTAAAAGATGAATATAATAATAAATAATTCTTCAGGTGAACCAATATATTCTCAAATACAACATCAAATAAAAGATGCAATTATAAAGAATGTATTGAAAACAAATGAGATGCTTCCATCAATAAGAGCGTTGGCAAAAGATTTAAGAATTAGTGTAATAACTACTAAAAGAGCATATGACGAGCTTGAAAGAGAAGGCTTTGTATATACAGTTCCAGGAAAAGGCTCTTTTGTAGCAGCTAAAGATAAAGATTTAATGAGAGAAGAAATAATGAGTGATGTTGAAAATAATTTATCTAAAGCCATAGAAGAAAGTAAAAAGATAAATTTAACACTAGAACAACTTAAAGAAGCATTAGAGATTTTATTTGAAGAAGTTTAAATAAAAATATTTTAATTTAGGGGAGTAGGTTATGGAAAATATTTTAGAAATAAAAAACTTAACTAAAACATATAAGAACTTTAGATTAGATAATATAAATTTAGAGTTAAAAAAAGGATACATAATGGGATTTATAGGAGAGAATGGGGCTGGAAAAACTACAACTATAAAGTTGATTATGAACCTTATAAAAAAAGATAGTGGAAAAATTAAGGTCTTTGGTAAAGATAATATTGAGTTTGAAAAAGAAATAAAATCAGATATAGGCTTTGTATATGATGAAGGTTTTTTCTATGAAAATTTAAGCATAAATGAGAATAGCAAAATGATATCAAATTTTTATAAAGCATGGGATTGGAATACTTTTAATAATTATCTAGGTAAATTTAAACTTAATAAAAAACAAAAAGTTAAAGAACTTTCAAAAGGAATGAAAATGAAATTTTCACTAGCATTAGCGCTAAGTCATAATGCTAAATTTATAATAATGGACGAGCCAACATCGGGTTTAGATCCTGTTGTTAGAAATGAAGTTTTAGATATATTACAAGATGTAATAAGAAACGGAGATGTATCTATATTAATGTCTACTCATATAACTTCGGATTTAGAAAAAATAGCAGATTATATAACTTACATACATAAGGGAAAAATAGTTTTCTCAAAAAGTAAGGAAGAAATATTTGATGAATATAAAATAGTTAAAGGGTCTATAAATTCATTAAATAAAGATATTGAAAAGAATTTTGAAAGTTTAAGAAAAACAAATTATTCTTTTGAAGGATTAACTAAGAAAGTGGATGAGATAAAAAAATATAATGATAACTTTATAATAGAAAATCCATCCTTAGAAGAAATAATGGTATTTGAAAATCAAAGATAAGGATGTGATATTTTGAAAGCTTTATTAAATAGAGAGATTCAACTTTTGAAAACTATAAATGGTAGTGAAACTGATTTTAGAGGTATAACTATAATGTTAAGTTCATTAATATTTTGTATAGCTTTTGGAAAGGTTAATTTATTTTTTGTAGTGTTTAGTATTTGTAGTATTTTAAATATAATAGCTTTAATTGAGGAAACAAAAATTAGACAAGGAATATTAAGCATGACTTGCACAAGAAAGGAATATGTTAAATTTAAATTTTTATTCAATAGTACAAGTATAGCAATAATATTTATTATAAGTGCTATTTTAGAAATAGTATTTTCTAAAATAACTAGAAGACATTATGTTAGCTTAGAATATATGATAGTTTTCTTTTTTATAATACTAATTATATTAACAATTAATTTAATGATGTTTTTTGTAGTAAGTGAAAAGGCTATTAGAATAGTTTCAATTATAAGCATGGGATTAATAATGTTAGCGAATGTAATTTTTATTAGTAAAAAGATGCTATCAAGAAAAGTAAATTTAAATACATATTTTAATATGATAAATAATTGGACAAGTTTATTAACAGTAGTAATTTTTAGCATAGCATTTATTTCTATAAGTATGGCTATATCAATTCATTTATTTGAAAAGAGAGATTTGCAAAAGAGTTTAATTTAAGATTTTTAAGATATTGATTTTATTCAAAGAAATTTATTTTTAAAAAGTTTGTATTATGGGGTGAGTATATGTGGACATTAGTAAAAAACAATATATATTCTATTAGAAAAGTATTAATAATAACAAATTTAATTGCTGCAATAATAGGTATAATTTTCAGCTTTAAAGTAAAAGAGGGTATAATTACGGCACCTTTATGGTTCTTTATTGCATCTACAAGTAGTATATCAATAATTATTATGCCAGCTATTCAAAATAGAAGATATGATTTATTTATAAATAATTTTGGAATTGAAAGAAAAGAAATAGTAAAAGCGAATATAATATTGAATTTTTTTACATCTATTATAGCGATGATACTAGGGATTATTTTTACGTTTATAATAAATTCTATAAATAATGAATTGTATTTAAATAATAATTTAAGCAATATGATAGTATTGGTTGGAATTACATTTGGATGTTATATGTTTCTTTTGGAAGGAGCAAGTTATTTTAATTTTAAATATGGAGAAGATGATAGAAAAAATCGTGTAATTATTTTTACTATAGGTATGTGTGTTTTTCCACAACTTATTAGATTATTGAGTAATCTTAAAATTTTTAATAATGTTACGGTTTGGAACCTAAGTATTAAAAATAGTTTAATTCTATCTCTAAGTTTATGTGTTTTAGGTTTATTAGGGGCATTTGCTATAAATAAAATATCTCAAAAAAATTATGAGAAAAGAGAATTTTAAAATATTATTTTAAGGCACTTAATATTTAAAAGTAGATCTAAATATTAAGTGCCGTAAGTTTATAGAAATAAATCTTTATAATTAATTTTTTCCAGTATACATTTCTACCTTAAAATGTTCTAATATAACATTAATATCATTCATAGATGCTTTTTTACCATTTCCAGCATGAATAAGACCTATGACCTCATTATTATTATTTAATACACAGCTTCCAGAGTCACCATGACTAATAAGCATATCGGATACTATTACATCTAGAAATAATAGATAATTAGAACCAAAATATATTTTTTGCGTTAATCCAATAGTCGTAATTTTGCCCTTAGTTAAGCCAGTTTTTGATCCAAATTTTTTTACTTCTAGTCCTAATTTTGCTTTATTAACACCTTTTACAGGTCCTATATTTAGTATTTTATTAGAAACTAATGATTTTTTAGTTATTTTTGCAATTGCAGCATCTGCATAATTTATATATTCATAAAAAGAATTTGAAAATCTCAAAATAAAAAAGTTTGATAAATAGGCAACTTCAGAATTTCTCCACCAACCATATTTTGGTTGCAAAATAGGCATTCCTAAAGGAACATCATTAAAATCTGCTATTACATGATTACAACTTAAAATGAAATATTCACGTTTGAATCTATTTTTCTTTTTGGTTACAATACAGCCTAAAGTACCTGTTTTATGTTTAGTATTTATTCCATTAAAATAATGCATTCCTATTGAACATCCACCTTGTAAAGGGCGTAGTTTTAATTCACTATCTATTCCAGAATATGCAATAAACTTTCCACTTTCTATAACATCAGTTTTAATACCCATATATGTTTTAGGTATTATATTATTTTTAGTTAAGTAAATTTCTTTTAACTTTTTTTCTACTAAGACATGAATACAAGGTTCTTTAGTTAATATTTCATTAATTGTTTTAAATCCAAGTCCAACACCAGTAACATTTTTTAAATTTATAAGATATTTATAATGATTATGAGATATGTCTAATATATTATTTTCTACCTTATCCATTTTAACTACTCTTAAATATTAGTATTAATTATATTATGATACTTAAATATATTTGTTTACTTTTACACTTTAAAGATAATTAATAGAAATAGTTTTAAGGCTATAATAATATAATAATAATGTTTAGAAAGTTATAGGTAGGAGAAAAATGAATTATTGTAAAAAATGTGGAGCAAAGCTTAAAGACGATGCTAAGTTTTGTTCTGAATGTGGGAATTTAATTTTGGATGAAGAATTAAAGGTTGAAAACTCGGTTGATAAGAACATTGAAAAAAGTAATGGAGAAGATAATGAGTTTAATGTAGATGAAAAAATTACTGATGATAAAAATGAATTTTTTAATACGGATATAGATTTAGAAGATTATATTGATTTTGGTGAACCATTTAATGATGAAGAGAAATCTTCGGGTAAGAATAACTCTTTGTATAATTATGATAATTTAAATCAAATTTTGAAAAGCAAAGATGAAAAAGAAGAAAAGCATAATAATGATGAAGATTTTAGTTTAGAAGAAAATTATAGTAATAAAACTTCAAATAAAGAGAAAAATCAAAATAATGATTTTAAAAGTCAAAAAGATTTAAAGAATAAGAAAAAAAAGAAAATCATAATATTAAGTTCTGCGCTTTCTGTTGCTATAATAATTGTTTTAATTTTTTTATTTAAAGATAATGTGCTTTATAAAGCTTATACTAATAAGGCAAATGAGAGTAATGTAGTTTCTGAAAAACTTAATAATTATAATAAGGCGTTAAAATATGATTACAATGAAGAAATACAAGATTCAATTTATAATGTTGTTAAAAATGAAGCAGATTTTTTAGATCAAATAGAAAAATTAAATTCATTAAAAGAAGAGGATTTAAATAAGTTAGCTTCAAAAGTTTATGTATATAACATAAAGAAAGCCTTAGATAAAGAAGATTATAAATTAGCAGATAGATATATAGAGGAAGCTAAAAGTAAAAATTATGAAATTGAGAAAATAGAAAATTATAATGAACTAGCAAAATCTATAGATGATAAAAAAATTGAAGAGAAAAAGATTAAGGAAGAAGAGGAACGAATAAAAGAAGAGGAAAAGAGAGCAGAAAAAAGAAAAGAAGAAGAGATGAAAGAAAATGAGAGATTAAAGCAAGAGAAATTAAGCAAACAAAATGAAGAACTAAGTTCTATAAATGATAAGCTATCTTATAATTATAACTACAATAATTATGATTTTATAGTACCAGATAGCCATGCTAGATATATGACTCAAAAAGAATTAGGTTTCTATGATAAACATACATTAAGTTTAATTAGAAATGAAATATATGCAAGACATGGATATGTTTTTTCTACACAACCATATAAGAATTATTTTGAAAATAAACCTTGGTATAGAAAAAATCACAGTTTCAAAGGTACACCTTTAAATAAGTACGAACAAGCTAATGTTGATTTAATTCTTAAAGAAGAACAAAGAAGATAAGATAATTTAAAAAGATTGTCCTTTTATTTTAAGGACAATCTTTTTTTTGTATAGATACTTTAACAATAAATTTGGATAAAATCTATTATTAAAATTAAGTAAGATTGTTAGTGGACACACTTTTAGAGGATTTTTTATATAGTTTTATATTTTAAATTTATTGATTTTATCAGTAAGATTTTCAGATAATGAATAAAGATTTTTAACATTTTTCTGAAGATTTTCCATCATAATTATACTATCATCTGTATTTGCTGTTATTTCTTCAGTAGCACTTGAAGTAAAATCTATTGACGATGCAATATCTTCAATAAAGTTTTGAACAATGTTCTTACCTTCAATCATAGATTCATTAAGATTATTAGTTTTTATAGTTTCTTTATAAACTCCAGAAACTCCTTCAAAAATAATTTTAAAAATATCCTCAGTTTTTGAAACTACAGTAACATACTGATTTAAAAGGTCATTAGCATTATTTATTTCATTTACAGAATTAGTAGATTTATCTTCTATGTTATTTATTATATTTTTTATTATGTTTGTAGAGTTAGAACTTTCTTCAGCAAGTTTTCTAACCTCTTCAGCAACTACAGCAAAGCCTTTTCCATGTTCACCTGCTCTAGCAGCTTCTATTGATGCATTTAAAGATAATAAGTTAGTTTGTTCTGCAATTGTTTGAATACTAGTTAGTATAGTTGAAATTTCTTTAACACTAGTATTTACATCTAAAATAGTATGTTTAAGATTTGAACTATTTTCAATTAATATATCTGTTTTATTAGTTAAATCTTTTATAGTTTCTAAACCTTGTTTAGTTGAAACTTCATTTTTGTGAACTAAATTATCTATATTATTTATTGAGATACTTACATCATTAAGATTTAACGAGAAAGCATCAACGTTTTCTTTTCCTATTTGAGCTTTATTATTTTGTTTAGAAGTTTCTTCTGATATAGCTAAAATAGCTTTTCCAACTTCTTGAGAACTAGATTTAGTTTCATTTCCTATAAGTTCAAGTTCTTTAGAATTAGATAATATATTTTCAGAAGCAATGGCAATTTCTTTAAAAGAACTATTAATTTGAGAAATCATAGCATTAAAAGAATGTCCTATTTGGGCAAACTCATCTTCACCTTCAATATTTACTTTAACAGTTAAATCACCATTGGAAGCTTTTTTGAAAGATGAATTTAATTTATTAAGTTGTGATACTATTTTTTTGCTAATTAACAATGCTAAGAAACTAGAAATAATTACAAATATTAGAGTTAATACTATGGTGAATATTTCAAGAACTTTCGCCTTAGAATAAATTGCTTTTTTAGATGTTGATAGCAGTATAGTCCAATCAGTAGCTTGATTTTTAATGAACCTATTTATAGAGTCATTATTTTCAAAAGAGCCAATGTCATTTTTAGTATTAATTAAAGAATTTTTTAAAGAATCATCTTGTATTTCTGTGGAAATCAATTTGCTATCTGGATTGTATATATATTTGTTTGTATCACTTATAATGTAAATTTCACCACCGTTTTCAACTTTAAGTTGATTAATTTTATTCATAAAATTATCAAGCTTTATATCTAAAGCTAAAACACCATATACTTTGTTATCAGATTTTATTACTTTAGATGCTGTAATTAACATTGAAGTTTTTTTTCTATCCATATAAGGTTCGCTCCAAACAATTTTTCCATCAGCAGAAATAGCTTTTTTATACCATTCTCTATCTGTAGGATTAAAAGTATCTTTAGGAGTTTTATTAAAAATATATTGTTCTTTAGAGCCAACCATATTTTTACTAGGGGTAGCTAGGTAACAACAGTCAATGCTAGGGTCTATTTTTAAGGCATTCATAGCATCTCTTACAGAATTCATTTGCTCATTTTCAATTTGGTTATCAGAAACAAAAGCATTAGTATTTTGTTTAGCTTTTTCTAAAAAGTTTTGAGTATAAGTCAACGAAGATAAAGTTATCAATCCTTTATTTTGAGAAAAGGAATCTAATTTGTATTTATTATCCATGAAAAACTCATCTATTCCATTATTTAATTGTTTAACAAGTACATCCATTGAAGATATATTTTCTTTAAATAATGTTTTTTTAGAATTTATATAAGTTAAATAACCTAACAATAGCATTGGTATAGTTATGGTTAATATGAAAACACATATTAATTTAGCACTAAAAGATTTTTTTAGTTTATTCATGCTTTTCACCTTCTTATTAAATATTTTTATACAAGATTAAAATATAGACAATTTTTACAATACTACTATTATTTTCGAAATAAATAACAAAAGGTTAACATATTTGGTAAAAAAATAGAAAATAATTTATAAGTTGGTATAGTTAATTTTAATTACTTGATGTAATAAAAATAAAATAAATAAATTTATTGTAAAATATATACGATATATTAAATAAATTTAATATTAATTCAAAAACAAATTGTTATTAAAAATTTTTAATTATAAAATTTATTAAACATAAATTTTAGCATATAAAAATTATATAAATAATATTTTAAAAAAGTTAACAGCAATTTGTTAACTTTTTTAGTTGGATTTAAAGTAAGTATTTGTTTTATTTACATTTAAATTATAAAATAGTATAAAAGTAACTATATAATAGGAGGTAATTAGTATATGAAGAAGAAACAAGTAGCTTTGTTATTAGCAACAACTACAGGAATTGCAACTATTTCTATTCCTAATCAAAATGTACATGCAAAAGTTAGCGATAATAAAAGTACTACACATAAAGCTAATATTCATGATACCAATATAAGAACTAGCATAAAAAAAGGTAAAGTAATAAATGTCTATACTAATTTAAGAATTAGAAAAGATGCAAGCATAAATTCGGATATTTTAGGATATTTAACCAATGGACAAGAATTTGATGTTATAACACAAAATGGTGATTGGTATGAAATAAAGCATAATGACCAAATTGGATATATTTATAAAGATTATGCTAAAATTTTAGATGCATCAAATGTAAAAGATATCAAGAATAGTTTTAATAAAGTTGTTAAAAGTGGACATGTTATAAATGTAGATTCATATCTTAATGTAAGAAGTAATCCAAGTTTATCTGCTAATATTATAGGAAATTTAAATCAAGGAAATGTAGTCGAAATAACAAGTGAAGGCGAAAATTGGTATGGAATTAACTATAAAGGTCAGGATGCTTATGTTAGCAAGGATTATGTAAAAGAAGGTAAATTAAAATCATCTAAAGTAGATAATAAACAGTTTAATAAAAAATCTTTAGATTTTTCAAGAGGACAAGTATTCAATATAGGTAGCAATTTAAGGGTAAGATCAGGTGCTGGAATTAATCATAGTGTTGTAGGATATTTAAATAATAAAGAAAGTTTTGATATAAAAAACAAAACTGGGGATTGGTATGAAATAGAGTTTAATGGACATAGTGGATATGTACATAAAGACTATATAAAAAAAGCTTCAAATGATGTTATAAAGAAATTAATGAAACCAGAGAAACACAATGAAAAAGCACAAAAGAAAATAGAAAAAGTATCTAATAAAGGCGTTATAGCAAATGTAGCAACCAATCTAAGAATAAGACAAGGTGCAAGTGAAAATTCAGCTGTACTAGGATACTTAGTAAATAATCAAAATATTAATATAAAAGCAAAAGCAGGAGATTGGTATAAAATAGAATGTGATGGCAAATGTGGTTTTATAAATAAAAATTATATATCATTAGAAGGTAAATTAGATGTACCATCTATAAATCCTAATGCAACAAATACCAAAAATCCTATAAAAATAAATAAAAAATCTTATGGTCAAGTTTGTAATATATATACAAATTTAAGATTAAGGAATAAACCTACTTTAAATAGTGATATAGTAGCATATTTACTACCTAATACTACTTTTGAAGTAATCGAAAAAAATGATGCTTGGAATAAAATATGCTGTGATGGGAAAGTAGGATATGTTGCAAATAATTTTGTTAAAACGATAGATGAAAATACAGCTAAAAAACATGTTAATAATGTAAAAATGAATGAAATTAAGCATGAAAATGCACCAGTTCATAAAAATACAAAGAATAAAGAGAAAAAAGAAAAAAATACTATTAAACAAAATTGTAGAGGTTATCAAGCAGTTTTAAATGCTATGAAATCTCAACTAGGATCACCGTATTTATTTGGAGGATCTGGACAAACTATATCTCAATCTCTTCTAAATAGCTTAAAATCACAATTTACTTATAATGCAGGTAGAGGAGATTATAATATAGGTTCAAAATTTATGAATAATAAATATAGAGCATTTGATTGTTCTGGACTTATGCAATGGGGTTTCTCACAAGCTGGAGTAAACTTAGGAAGAACAACTTGGGAACAAATTGGAGCAGGTAGAGAAATTGCTAAAAATAGTGTTCAACCAGGAGATTTATTATTCTTTAAAAACATTGAACACGTGGGCATGTATGTGGGAAATGGACAATGGATAGAAGCACCTAAACATGGGGATGTAGTAAAAATTGCATCAGTTCCATGGAATAGAATAGGAAGAGCAAGAAGAGTTTTATAGGATAATATATTTAATAGTTCAATAAATAAAATCATTATGTTTTTTTATTAAGCATGATGATTTTATTTTTTTATTTTATACTTAATTATACAATTTTAGAAAAAACCAAAATGACGCTTTTCTTTTAAAAAAAAGTTGTCTTAAATTAATACAAAGTGAATAAGTCATATAAAATTTTTAATAAATACATAAAGTTTTCTAAATTAAATTTATAAATAAGCAAATTTAAGTGATATATAAAGGATTTTAAAGAAAAATGTTGAATTATTTAATTAGAGAGTAAATTTTATTTAAATATGCATAAATATTTAGTATTTTGGAATATTTAAAAACTAAAATTAAATGCAAATATGAAAGTTTTTATTTATATTAAAAATGAGGTGATACTTATGATTGCAAAATTAATAAAAAGTGGGATATACAAGTACATAAACTTATAAGTTATAAAATAGAATTTTAAATTAACTTAAAAATGTATTTGTTCAGAATATGTGTAAAGGTTTTTACTATAAAGGGTGAGGTGGCGATTATGGAAAATAACTCAAAAAAAGATTTGATTAGAAATTTAACGTTGTTTGATGCTTGTGCAATTGTCGTAGGTATGGTTATAGGTTCTGGAGTATTCTATAAACCGGCAACTGTTTTTAAAAG
>JANZXU010008884.1:0-16411 GCA_027576215.1 Amissidens hainesi | reverse complement strand
TCTCATATAACAACGTATATAAACTTCCACTAATAGATGAAGTATTACATTGTTACTTAATAGATGAAATAGGAAACAGAACTAAAACTATACATGAGCCTATAATTTTTAATATAACAGCTCAAAGCACCAATAATAATTATGTAAAAGAATATTATAAACATAACCTTATAAAACACAACCATAGATTTAGAGGACCTAGAGAAAGTTATAAATTCTATAACTCTTATGCAGGTTCTAAAAGAACGTTAAATGAAATGAACATGGCACTAGATAATATAAAGAGTAATATAAAATACAAAAACGATACTGATATTAAGGAGTAAGACGAATGCAAAAACAATTTACATATGTCGGAACTATAGACAGTTCCGACTTAAATAAAGCCAACAACGAAGTCTTAAATGACTTAGAGACTATGAATATAAGACTAAACAAGATACACGCTATGCAGGAAGAATATGAGTTTATAGAAGGTATTAGTAATCTATACTTAGAAAAGGCGATTAATGATATCTACAAAAAGCAAGATAAGGTTGAAGGGCTATCTATCATAAGACCCGATAGCTTTACAAACATTTCTAATACATATATAAACTATGATAAGCTATACGCTAATAAGTCTCCTATCAAAAGCATAAACAAGCTAGTCTTAGATAACATGGATACTTCTACTTACATTCCTGATGATTTAATAATAGAGGCAGTTACAGATAAAGAATATGTATCTGTTAAAGATAATGATATTAAATGTATTGTAGAAAATAGTAATAAACCTTGGGTTAGAGAGATAACCGCAGATGATACAACTAAAGAAGTTTATACAACAGTTTTTATACATATCCCATTTTCTATAATGGCTAACGATTATGTAAATCAAATAAGCTTTTCTACCTTTCCATTCAATACCGCTAAGGTAGTCGATATTCAATATATGGATGAATACAACACTAATAAGATGTTAGACCTAAATGAAATAAAGTTTCATAAGGGCTGTATTATAAATGATTATGATATACCTTATTCATCTAACAAAAACCATATATGTCTTAATTTTAAAAAGATAAAAGCTAAGGTAATAGGCATTACTATAAAGCAAGATGAATGTATTCAAGACGGTAACTTTAAAAAGTTTTATCTAGGTCTTAGAGACTTAAAAGTATTATATAACGAATACCAGTCAGAAGTTATGGAGTTCTCTTTAGACTTTAAGCCGCCTTCCCCTGACGGAGTTCATGTAGAAAAGATAGAAGTCATCTACAATAACGATTTTAAAGAACATCCTACTATCCAAATATACGAACTTGATAATAATAAAGAGACTATACTTCATACAGACTTTATAGACTTCTCTACATCTTATAAAACAATAAGATTTAAATTCCTATATAAACAACTCGATAATATACCTAACATAAATAAAATAAAAATATTTTATAAAAATTTATAAAAGGTGTTACAATTAGACTTTACATTCACTATATAATAGATTATAATAAAGTCATAGAAGAAAAACTTACCAAGTGAGTAGGTTTAATGGATAAGGTGGTAAAACTATGAATGAAAAAGAAAGTATATTTGCATTGTTAAATAGAGACTTTCCTCGCAAGTGGTCAACCAGAAACGCCTTTTGTACAAACCATAGCGGAGAAAGTAGACATTCACTTTTTATAGAATTAGAAATAGATGGATTATCAGCGGTAGGTTGTGCATCAGTTAATACAGACTTTTCAAGGTCCGTTGCGGAAGAACTAATGGAAAGAGCTGTTAGGAGTGCATATATAAAATTAGAGCCTAACGTTACAGGATTTACAAATGAACAACTAAGTAAGATAGCAGAATTACAAAAGAAATATGATATTGTAGGTCCTGATTACAATAGATGGGATGAATATGTTCAAATGTGGAACAAGAATTTAACTTTAAAAGATTTAAATAAAGATAACGTAGACGGATTTTTAGACTACATAAACCAATTAGAAAATGTGAAAGTAGAGGGGTAAAATGGATGTGTTGCCAGTTGTTAAGAACGTTAGTATTTACAGTATTGGATATGATTATATCAGCCTTGTATTCGGCAATACGCTTGATGATAAAGAACAAGCAAGAATACTTCAAATCATCAATAGCATATTAGACTTAGGATACTGTGCTGATACTATATATAGAACTTTAAATAACCTAGTAGCTAATAAAGATTATAAAACATTATTTGATATAGACATGTTATTTAATTACTTTAGAAATAATAAACAGAGTCTTTTATGTAAAGATGATTATAACTTATTAAATAGTAGTACGGTTAGGTCTCATAAAAGATTTCAATTAACCTGCTCTGCACCAGTAATTAATATGGAGCCAAGTATCTTCAACAAGTTTGAAGTAATAGAGCAAGAGTATTTCCTAGAACCAATAGCCTCTTATTCGTTCTCCGACTTACTAGAATATGTTTACTCAAAGAAGAAATACATTCTAATGGAAAACAACAATGATAACAAGATAAGAGGCGCTTTACAGTATATGCTGAATACATGGGGAGATGTGAACATAATACTATTCGCCCTAGACAAAGCTATAGAAGAGTGTGCAATTAAAGATAGGAAACTAAAAGATTTATTCGATATAGGAAACCATTTAGAAGATGCTATAAAGTTAAATCAAAAAATAATAGATAGAATAACATATGGAGATATAACCTTTGTGCCAAAGAAAAGACTGCTTTTTGAAGGAAGTGGGCTATTGGATAAACAAAGAGAAGAAGTTATTTAAAAGGGGGATAATGGTTCCCTCTTCCCTATCTAAACAATATGTCATACACACTCATGGTATAGAAGGGATTTTTGAAACAGTATTATCATATAACAGCAAAGATATAGATAGCTCGTTCTTGTATGGAGATTTCTATTTAGACTTCGACTGCAAGGAAAGTTTTGAAAAGGTAAGACAAGATGCACTGTATGCTATAAACTATTTAAAGATAGCATTAGGAATTAATCCTGAAAGCATTAGCATATATTACTCAGGAAACAAAGGTGTTCATGTAATGGTAGACAAGTCTTTATTAGGAGTAGAACCCCACTTAAAGCTAAACTACATATATAAAAGTTTAGCTATTAAGATTAGGACTTATATAAAACATGATACCTTAGATATGCAAATCTATGATAACAAGAGAATGTTTAGGATACCTAATAGTATCCATGAGACCTCTAAGTTACATAAGATACCACTTACCTTAGAAGAGTTTAAACTCCTAACAGAAGAAGAGATAAAGCACTTAGCAACGAATACAAGGACAATAGATAAAGAACTTATAACTAACATAAGTAGTTTTGATAAATATAAATGGTTTGTTGAAAACTACGAAAAAGTATTAAACATAAAGCCAACTAAAAAACATAATACAAACTTAGTAATGAAATATACTCCTCCTTGCATGGAATACTTCTTAGAGAATGGCGCAGGAGACGGTAGTAGAAATAACATAACAGCAATCATTGCTAGTTTTTATAAGTGTAAAGGGATAGACTATGATACCGCATTAGAAGAGATAAAGGAATGGAACGAACTAAATAATCCGCCTCTTCTTGATAGAGAAGTTAAAACAACGGTATGTAGTATTTATAGTACCGATAAAGCTTTCGGATGTAGCACTATTAAAAACTATTATGGGGATTGTAAAGAATGTAAATACAACAAAGGAAAGTAGGTACATAATACATATGGAACAACAAAATAACATAAATCAGATAGACTTAAATGCACCAGTTGTCTTCCATAAGGGTAACTATAAGGAGCAAATCCAGTTATCTGATATGCCTGAGGCATTAACGTTTAGCATAGATGCACCTTGTACAACGCCAATGGCAGAAGAAATGCTTAACACATTAAACAGCTTTGATAAAGATACTTGGTCCGATACTAATAAAGGTATAGTAACAGGATTTCCTATGCTAGATGATGCTTTCGAGAATGGTCTACCTAGTGGATTTTATATGATAGGAGCAGATAGTAACGTAGGAAAAACAACTTTTCTTACTCAAATCATTTGGCAGATGCTTAGAAGTAATGACGATATATTCGTATTAGACTTTTCACTTGATGACCCAAAGATAGATAAGATAAGTAGACTTGTAGGTTCATGGGTTCAAGTACCTAGTACATCTATTAAGTTTCCTAAGGGCAAAGATGAAATGACTCTACTTGCTAGAAGAGTAGGACTTAACTACTTAGCTAACAATATAGAAAAGTATCTTTGTAGAGACTCTACCTTTGGTAGTTCAATAGAAAAGATTGAAGAGGAAATACAAAGAGTTAAGATAGAGCTTGAAACATTAAAGCCAGGCACTAAGCTTATCGTATGTATCGACTCATTCCATGACCTGTGTATAGATGCAGAGCCTACTCTTACTGAGACAGTAAAGTTTAATAAGCTAGCTCAAAGAGTTGCAGACCTTGCAATAGCACAAGACTTAGTTTTAATATGCACAGGCGAACTTAAAAAGATGGAAAGAGAAAATGTAAGACCTAGTCTTGGAGCATTAAGAGAGTCTATAAAGATTAAGTATGAGGCTAAAGCAATATTCTTATTATATAATGATGTTCACTTTAACCAAGATAGCGCAGAGGTATTCTTCTTAGATAAACAAAATAAAAAACAACCTGTGCTTGAAGTACATATAGCTAAAAACAAAATAAGTGCATACAAGGGTAGATTGTTTTATTACTTGTGGGCTGATAAAGGATACTTACAAGAGTGTGATAAAACAACCGCCCAAAGCTATAGAAATATAATTAATAAATAGGAGGTAGTTATATGATAACTATGAAACAAACTAAAATGAGTAATGGTAATTCAAGTATTGATGAAATCTTAATAGACAACAAGGTAGTAGCTACAAGATTTAATGATACAGATGCCATAGACTTTTCTTGCTTAAAAGATAAGATGAATGAAACAGTACAAATGCTCACCAAGTCAGATGAAGGCTTAAAAGAAACCATATACACATTAACAGGTTATGGAGTTAATGATGACGGAGTAGCCTTTGTTGTCCTTAGTGATTACGAAGAGGAGGAAAATAATGTCCAAGCATAACTTGATACAAGACCTTGCAAAGATGGCAGGAAGAAAAGATGATAGCGGTTTAACCGTATTCGATAAACAAAAGTTTCAGTATGAAATGGATAAGAATAGAAACTTTATGAGAAAGAACAAGGATACATTTGAGGAGGGTGAGCGTAAGTTCACCACCTGCTCTATGTATGACCCTTGCCCCATATGTGAAAAGTGTATGGTTAAAGCTAGTCATCTATATATTAAATGTCAAACTTGTAAAATACCATTATGTTCGCATGATGCTAATACTAAGAAAAGAATGATTGTAAGAAGAAACTTTACTAGAACAGTTAGAGATAAAAAGATAGAGAAAGCGTTTAATAAAGTTAAAAAAGATTATGAAGAAAGTAGGTAATTAATATGCTATATAGTCAAGTTAAACTTTATTTAGATGAAGGTTATCCAGTAAAGCTTATAGAGTGGAAAGACCAGTTTTGGATAAAAGAAAACAATAGCATTTGTCCTAAAAAGAAATCTATTAAATGCGATAAAGATAATAAGATTGACTATGATGATTTAATAGAAACAATTAATTATAATCTTGTAGAAATGGAAAAGGCTATAGCCTCTGATAAATGGGAAATAGCAACAGAGGAGAATTGTCCTTTGTATACAGATTACTTAATAGCTAATCAAGACAATAGAACAGTATTAGAAATACTATTAAATAATAAAGAGGGAGATAAATAATATGAGCAATATAATGTTAAATAAAAGATTAGAGGTATTCAACAGTGGAGAATTTGGAGAGTTAAAAACAGTAGCCATAGACAACGAGGTATACTTTGTCGCTAACGAAGTATCACTTAAATTAGGATATGGTGATGGTAACATAAAAAGCAAAGCTGTTAAAAATGCCATAGTAGACCATGTCGATAAAGAAGACCAAATGATGCTAAAACACGCAGATGCAAAGGAAGTTTTCAGAGGGTATTGTGGAGATGACCCGAACTTTAAAATAAACAGTAATGGAATAAAATTAATCAATGTAAAAGGTCTTTTGGACTTAATAAGAAAAAGCAGAACCGTTACCGAACAATATAAAGAAGACTTTATTTCTTTTCTTCAAAATAATAAAATAATAGATAAAAATTTAATAGTCTTATCTTCAAGGAAGGAAATAGAATTTATAGATACATTAGAAAAAGTATTAGAACCATTTGGCTACGAGTGTAAAAGACAACATGGTGTTAGCAACTATAAGATAGACTTTTATATAAAAGATTTAAATATAGCTATCGAATATGATGAAAACGGACATAAAGATTATTCTTACGAAAAGCAAGAAGAAAGACAATCCATTATAGAAAAAGAATTAAACTGTAAATTCATAAGAGTATCAGATAAAGATAGTAACTTATGGAATATAGGATATATAATGAAAAACTTAATGAATTGTGAGGTAAGATAACATGTGCCAATTAACAATAAATAATAGATTTAGTGAAATGTTCGGTAGCCTAGATATAATAAAAACAGATGATGATAAGATATTGTTTAAAGCCAATGATATATTGAGAGCATTAGGATACAAAGAAGGTAATTGGAGAACTACATTATCTAGGAAATGCAAGGGGGTCACAAAATGCAACGTACCTCACCCACAAAGCCCTAGCAAAGAAATCGAGGTTAACTTTATAACCGAAGGTGATGTATATAGACTTATAGCAAATAGTAAGTTGCCACAAGCCGAACAGTTTGAGAAATGGGTAATGGATGAAATACTTCCTAGCATAAGAAAACATGGTGCATATCTAACGCCTGAAACATTAGAGAAGACAATGCAAGACCCTGACTTTTTAATAGGAGTTCTTACTAACCTTAAAGAAGAACAACTTAAAAGAAGACAAGCCGAACAACTTAATAAGGTCCAAGCAGAGACTATTAAACTGCAAGCTCCAAAGGTTAAATACCATGACGAAGTATTAAACTGTGATAAACTTGTTACAACATCAGAGATAGCAAAAGATGCAGGTATATCCGCACAAGCATTAAACAAGATATTAAACCAAGAACATATTATTTATAAAGCTAAAAGCGGTAACTGGATGTTTTACTCAGAACATCAAAATAAAGTACCTGAATACGCTGACTATTATATACACGAACATGGTCAACATCTAAAGTGGACTGAGTTAGGTCGTAAATGGATACTAGAAGACATATTAAATATAGTCGTACATACAGCTTAACAATGAGGGGTTAATCCCCTCTTCACATAAAGGAGAAATATAATTAAATGGTAAAAGTAAAAATACTATCACATACACAAAACCCTGAACAGGTAATAGCGACCGCCGCTAAACTTTGTTATTCAAAATCAGATGTAGACTCATTGTTTGAAAAGCAAACCCCATTAAAGACAGAAAGCTTTTTAAATAGACTTATGGCACTATCCCATGAGAGTCCTTTAGAACATGCTTCGTTCACCTTTGCAATAGAAGGTGTATCAAGAAGTTTAACCCACCAATTAGTCCGCCATAGAATAGCATCATATAGTCAACAATCCCAAAGATACGTTTCTATGGAAGAGTTTGAACCTATAGTGCCACAAGATATATCAAACAATGAAGAGGCTCTTGAACTATTTAATCAAGAGATAGAAAACATTAAATACTCTTATAATAATATAGCCGATATACTATTAAAACAATATTTAAAAGAAGGTCAAGACACCCATAAAGCAGAGAAGAAAGCTTATGAAAATGCTAGAGCAATACTTCCTAATGCTTGCGAAACTAAGATAATAGTTACAATGAATGCTAGAAGTCTTATGAACTTCTTCAAGCATAGATGCTGTAATAGGGCGCAAGATGAAATAAAAGAACTAGCATGGCTAATGTTACAAGAGGTAAAAGAAGTTGCACCAATACTATTTAAATATGCAGGTCCAAGCTGTCTTAATGGCAAATGCCCTGAGGGTAAAATGTGTTGTGGTGAACCTTATAAAAAGGAAGTGTAATAATGAAAAGAGATATAAAGTTTAATGTAGCCGCTCCAATAGAAAATAAAGAAGTTGGAATAAGTAAAAACCAAAACCCTCCTCCAAGACCTAAAAAGGGAGAATACATAGTATGTCAATACTGTGGGGAGGTTATGAGACCGCAAGACTTCTCTAAGGATGAAAAGATAAGGCGAAGAGAATTTAAGTGGCACTGTCACGAAGAATGTAGGCAGAGAGCATTATTTGAACTAGATGTTATGACCAATGGAGTATTGTCTGAAAGAAAGGCTCAAAGAAAAAGAAAGGTATATGATTTTATAAAAGAATGTAAAAGAATGAATATACCTTTAGATAAAGCTCTAACTAACTTAGAACAAGAACAAGGCGTAGATGTCATGCAGTTTAAGGATGTATTCCAAGAGTTAGGATTTTCTGTCATAAGAATGAAGAAAGGCGTTAAAGATACTGCTTTAACTCATATGGAAGAAGGTAGCGAGATACATATAATTGCTACCAAGGTAAAAGAAAAACCTAAGTCAATGCTTGATAGGCTTAAATAATGGTAATAGATATTAAAGATATACAGGACTTTTTATTCTGTCCTGTATATCAAAAGTTTAAAAGCAAAAACATATATACTCCATACACCAATATTATTAGTAAATTTGATGAAGATATTCATAAATTTTCTATAGCATACAACACAACACTATCAAATGATGGTAAAATAAATATAGAGAAAGCCAAAACAATATTCGGTAGTCTTTGGTTTGGTTCTAAGAAACAAGAAGATTTTATATTCCTAGAAACAGGAGATAAAAGAGACAACGTAAGTTACCTTAGAAGAATAGCTATTAATAACATAATAGATTTCCATGACTTTAATACGAAAAACCAGTATAAGCCATTATGCGTTGATTATAGATATAAAGTACCTATTGCAAATAACTTATATCTGACAGGTACGATAGACTTAATTAAACAAACTAATGATAAGGTAGTTATAACAAACTATATATCAAAAAGTAATTTAGTTGGCAATATTAACAATGATTTAGAAACTATCGCAATGGCTTACGCTTTTAGATATATATTCAATACTAAAGAAGACGATACGATAATATACTTATACGATAAAACAAAGGAAGTTCATATAGAAGTAGATGATAATGCTATTAAAAGATTTAAAATAAATATAATCAATGTAGCTAAAAGCATTAGTAATAATCTACTATACTTTACATCTATAGAAAGATGTTTAAAGTGTCCATATAAAGATATGTGTAAGAACAATGTACATATAAATACAATATTAGAGGAGAAATAAAATGTTTAAAGAAATAGAAAGACAAACTCAAATAAATCCTTTTGAATTAGAGAACACTAAAAATAAAAATCCTTTTGTATTATCTAGTGAAGATAAAAAAATGGTAGAAGAAGATAAACAATACATAAGAGAGTCTTTTAATATAGAAGACTAAATAAATAATAGAAAGGTAGATAGATATGATAGCAATGGCTTTAGACCCTGCATTAAGTTATACAGGACTTGCAATTAAAGATACAAACAATGATTACTTAACATTCGTAGATGTAATAACAACTAAATATGGAGATATTAAAAATGCTACAGAAGGCGAAAAGATATTTTATATCTGTACAGGCATTATCGAAATATGTAAGCAATTCAAAGTAGAAAAGGTCATAGCAGAGGACCAATTCGTAGGAGGACTAACAAGTAAAAAAACAGCTATGCAACTTAGTAGACTAAGAGGTGCTATAGAACTAATATGTAGACTAAACAATATAGACTTTGAAGTATTTAATACTAATAGTATTAATAAAAAGTTAGAGAAAGTATCACACTTAGAAACAAAGAAACAGCTTAATAAAAAAGAGATTACATTTGAACATGTAAAGCACATCTATAAAGACAACGCTATCGTTAAATCACTAGGAGCATTTAATGATAAGGCTTGTAAGGAGAAGAATAGTGATATATATGATGCTATCGCTATCCTAACAGCTTATGCAGTCGCTTGATAACTCATACAATGATTATTACACTCTTCATCACTTAGCTTTAAATTACAAGGCAGGGGATGAAGAGAGTGGTATCTTATTAGTAAATAGATTTGCTTTGTTTCTTCAAAACTATTCTAAGTTATTCTCAACTGGTTTATTAGAACTTAATAATGTATCTTTAAAAGCTTTTGCTTTATTCTTTAATACTCATAAAATCAATAATAGATTTATGTATATATACAAGAAGTATAATATCCCTGTAGACAATAAAATATCTACCTTCTTTTTATTAAGACAAATTATCACTATTGAAGACTTCAATCAGGAGCTTATATTAGCTCTACTAGATATGGCTAAATCATATAAAGGAAATACAGTAAGCTTTCATACTTATGTAAGCAGAATGTACCATTACATATTACTTGGAAGACTTAAAAAGGAATTAAAAAATGTTGGTATTAATGGTAACGTAATGGAAATAAAGGATTGTATTGACAACGATTTTGAGGTACAATTAGATATGAGGTTAGAAGATATTTCTAATCAAATAGAAAACAGCTCTCATAGACTACACATTGAATATACCTCTGTATATAATGACGATTATATTAACGATAATTGGGTCTTAGGAAACTTTAAAGATAGTTTATTCTCTAAACTTTCTAACTCTGAAAGAGAATTAGTAAAACTGTTTTATGTAGACAAGCTTACAGATAGTGAAATAGCCGATAAGTATGGTCTATGCAGAGCTACTATAAATAGAAGAAGACAAAAAATATTAAACACTTTGAGGGAGAGAATTTAATGCTAGAAGAAAACAAATATATAACAACTCGTGATATCAAAAAACATCTAAATGGAGAATGCAAGTGCAACCCTTGTACTTGTAGCTCTAGTTCTATAAAACAATCCAAAGAGTATGTATCCCTTTCAGCGGGAGAAATCAAAGAAGGAGTAATCAAGCCCGCCATGCCTTTAGTAGAGCCAACAGGGTTTACATATAGTTTTAGTAGAGCGCTAGAACGCTTAAAGATGGGTAAAACTATAAACAGAAAAGGTTGGAATGGTAAAGGAATGTTTCTTTTTTATGTTCCCGACATGGTTCTTGAAACAACAGAAGATAAAAAAGACTTACTAGGAGAAAAGGTAAAACACTTGGGCTATATAGCAATGAAAACCGTTGACGGTGCTGTTGTTCCTTGGCTTGCATCACAAACAGATTTATTAGCAGAAGATTGGGAGATTGTTTAATGGCAACAAATAATATAGTAAACAGAAAACATATAGAAAGACTTTACGAGTTATCAGAGAAAGAAGTATTAACTCTTTTTGATAAATGCACAGTAGTTAGTATAAAACTTCCTAATGGCTTTGTAATAACCGAAACAACAGGCTGTGTAGACCCTAAGAACTATTCAGAAGAAATAGGGGCTAACATATGTAAAGAACATATAATAAATAGACTTTGGTTATTAGAGGGTTATTTATTACAGGACACATTACATAAAGAAGGAATTTTATAATGGCTTATTACAGAAAGATACCTGTAAAGATAGAGGCATTTCAATTAGGTATTGATAATATGCCTGACTGGTTTATGGATAAGATATCTGAGAACAAAGTTATTAAATATGCTGATAGAGAACTTAATGGTCCTTTTGACCACGACCATAAAACCTTTTGCGATATAATAACACTTGAAGGAATAATGAGAGGTAATCATGGGGACTATATAATAAAGGGTGTTAATGGAGAGATTTATCCATGTAAGCCTGACATATTCAAAAAGACTTATGAAATAGTTTTATAATCGGGAATAGTACCTGGTTTCTCTGCGGTGGAGAGTTTAAACATGAACCGAATACATAATACTATAAAACAAAGAAGAGGCTCTTATAATAGATACCTCTTCTTTTTATATGTGGCTTATACGGTTCGCATTGTTAAGAGGCGCTATAAGCTCTATGTTGTTATGTTGTTGAATGTTATAATATGTACAAATAAAAAAATGAAAATAGATTGGTCCTTTTAAGCTTTATTAACTACAATAATATTATACTATAAAATATACCCTAAAGCAAGTTATTTACTACGTTTACTCTCATAGTTAAACATAGCTACTTCATTAGAATTTAAATATTCTAAGGCTTTCTTTAATCCGTTCAAATAGCCTTTCATATAATCAGAGTTCATTAAGCTTTCTTTATCTAAAGATTGTATAGCCATATCTATTTTATGTCTACCAGTAGTAGTATAATCTAAATAGAAATCACATGACTGGTCCACATCATTCTTTTTAAGGTTAGTGCTTTGTCTAAATATCTTACACCAACCAAACTTATTATTAACACATTGTCTATTACAAATATAATTACTAGCCATTTATAATTACCCCTTTACCATATTAATGTCCCATTACCACTTTACAAATACATTAGTAAGTGTTACTATAATTATAGCACATATAATAAGATGGAGAAATCCTTAGTCATTTATAGAGTAGACATATTTATAATTAGTATACGAGCTGATGAAAGCATAACTAAGAAAATGATATACACAGTTTACATATAAAAAGGTAAAGAGTAGTTAGATGCAATGTTCTACTCAGAAAACATAAAAACATTAGGGTAGGGTCCGACGCAGAATATCCCCTCGCTTACTACTTGGTTCACTTGTTACATAGTAGTAAATGTGGAACGGGTACATCTGACCGTTTAATAAATTAGATGGGGATAAAGGACCACAAGCCGAGAGGCGGGGGAATAAATCGAATGAGAGTAATCTTATTCTAATCTACAGGGTATTAATGTTTTAATTGTGGTGTAGATGATGATTTATTAAACAAGTGTTATTGAATGACTAGACTGAAAGTAATTCAGTAAATAAGCTCTTAGAAAACATAGAAGAAGTGTATCTTTTTTTCTATGCTTTCTAGGGGCTTATTATATCTAACTGCCTAAAAGTAATTAATAGGTTAAAGCTTTGTGTGTTGTACATGCCTTAAAGGCATTAACGCTAATGGCGTTCACAAGAAAAGAAAAACCTTCTCCCTTTGGAAAGGTAAAGTCATAAGCAGTAAATGCTAAAAGAGGTAAAGGAACAAAGCGCCAATGGATTAAGAAATGAAACCAAGAACGTAAAAGCAACCTGATGGTGAAAACCTTAGAGGAATAATAAAAGGAACCCTAACACATCCCATGCTAGAGTCCCCCAGGGGGCTTATACCACCCATTACTTATTCGCCCTTATCTTTTAACTTATCTGATATAATATCAAACACTATATGAAGTATACAACATACTATCTCAAATGCTAAAAACACTTTTAATATAGAGTCATTAGTTACATGTAAATCCTCTCCAACACATAGCCCTACAGCACCTACAAATAATATATACATCATTAAAGAAGATAGGAACTTATACTTTTCAGATTTCATTATTATATCCCTACCTTTTAAAGTATACTATAGTAAATGCTATAGATACAATACCAACCACAGGCAAAGCTACAGTCGATATAAAAAAGCTTAATATGTATACGCCAACAAAGAAAGCTAATGGTGATGCTAACGCTATAAAAGTAGAGATAAGCAATAAGGCTTTGCTTTCTTCATTATTAGTAATAACCATCAAAGCAAGCAATACAAATGCTGATACTATTGGAAATACTACGCCGCAATTATAAGCCGCCTCCATATTTATCTCACCTGCATTGTCGCTCTTAGGTTGGTCCTGATGTGTAGGGCAAACACTTACATGAGGAGCTACAACTGGAGGAGTAACAGCTAACGCCATTTGTTTATAAAATAATATAAAACCTAATACTGTTACCAATGCTATCATAATCTTTTTCATTTACTGCACCTTACTTTCTGTCTTTTAATTCTTTGTTCTCACAATGTGTATTACATAACATACCCATTAATAATGTAGTTACTCCTACATTTACAATCTGAGTCGTATCTATACCTGTTATACCAACAAGATTTAATATAGACACAACTGCTCCTATAATAGTCATAACAACAGCTAAGAATAAAAATGCTACTGTTACTAACCTTAAAGCTTTTAAATTCATAAAAACCATCTCCTTGAAAAAATATATTATTAGTGCAACCAAGTAGATAGGTAAGCATAATAGATTTATCAGTATAAGTATTAGAAAGGTAAACAAACAAACTATCAATGCTATTATAGCTACTATAAAGGTTGCTATGTTCTCTAAGTACTTCATATTATCTCCCCCCCCTATAAAGTATTATTGGCATATAAAAAAGCTAGGCATCCGTAAACCTAGCTTTAATAAATAAAAAAATGAAAGGAGGTGAACCAAACCTGATTAATGAATACATCTTACTATCTATATCTTACATTAAAAAAGGAGGTTATTATGACATGAAAATATATAAACAAATCCAAAGGAACTATTATGTAGTAGTCATGTCAGGTTTGGCTAATGGCGGGAACACAAGGAGTCGAACCTCAATCAATAGTTTTGGAGACTATCGTTTTACCATTAAACTATATTCCCATATATGGATAGAGAGCATACCGTACAGCTCTCTATCCTATGTATTATTTAACAGAAAAAAGAAAAATATTATGAAAAAATAACAAAAATATGAAAGGATGATACATCAATGAAAAACTTTACTTAAAACTACATAAACTATAAGGATGTGAAGTTTTCGGCTTGTCCTTATTGACAATTTAATTATATCTTACTTTAATACCAATGTCAACCATTATTCAATAATATTTTATAGCTTTTTATAATGTTTTATAGCATATAAAAAGAAGAGGCTATTAAAACCTCTTCCTTCTATTGATGATTTACAACAAGGTTGCTACTCATTGTATTATTGGGTTACTAAATAATAAATACACATTTGTAGTATAACCACTAAACGTACATACTATTCATCATCATCTTCATCAGTTGCAACTTCTTTTATATCATTGCCTGCTAACTTCAAATAAGGACAGTACTTATCTATTTCTTTATTTAATGTATTCTTTAAATGAGTTAGATAATCAAATCTAGTTTTAAGATACTCAATTTCATCATAAGCATCTTGTAGCATTTCATCAAAAGATAGTGATACTTTAGAGTATTCTTTCATAGAGATGCAAGGATATATTTTTAAGTCATCTAAATATTGAAGACCTAAATAATAATCCCTTACAACATTCATAGGGTCTTTGCTATCCATGCCTTCGTAGTCTATATCCATTTCATACTCAGGGTAATCATCCTCTAAAAAAACAAAACCAAGAGTTAAATAAGCTAAACCTTTATCATTAACTTTAAACAAATTTAAAATATCAGAGCTAATGTTTCCTTCAACCGCTTGTAGCCTAGTTCCTTTTAAACCTTTCTTGATAGCGTCTTTTCTTCCTTCTTCATCTAATAAATAATATATAGTAGCTTTAATATTCTTTTCGTTTTTCATAATTATTTCCTCCAATATAATTTATTATTTTTTTAAATTCATTAATATATTATTCATATTTAATTTTATTAATTATCATCTCTATCTAAAGCACAATGAAATCTTGGGTCATATTCGTCTCTGATTGCATCTTCTAGCATTTTAAAATCTCTATTTATAATAGAAGGGTGTATACACTTTTCTGCAAGTCCTTTAGAGAGATTGTATTTATCAGCTTTCTCAACAATGTTTTGAAGTATTGTCATAACAATAGAATGGCAAACAAACATATAAGCCTTAGGCTCGTCATAGTTTTTAAATGCCTCGTCATCACTTATATCATAATCGAATACAAAGCATTCTCTAGCCTCAGCGCCATCCTCTGAATATATATTAGTTATATCAGCTAAATTGATTATATCTAAGAATAGGTCTGCCAACTCTCCATCAGGTTTAACTCTAAAAGTAGCACTAGCTAGCTTTTCACTTCCGCCGCTACCATCAGCATTGATAACTCTAGCTTTCCAGTATCCTTTATAATCTTTTAATTCATTGATAGCTAAGACAGCTCCTTCGTTTTCTTTTGACACTAAAGGAACGACTTCTCCATCTAATAATTTAGGCTCTGTTAAATCCTTTTCGCTTTTTAATTCCTGTGCTGTCATCTCAGTCACTAAAAGATTTTCAGTAACGTTTAATAAATAAGCTTTTAAGTAGACATTAAGATTGCTACTCTCAATATCATTCACCAAACTAATTGTGTATCTTCCTGTTCTTTTCATTATAAGTACCTCCAATAATATAATATTTTTAATTGTAGACAAGCATAATATATTTTATACATCATATACATATAAAAAAGAGTCATAAATGAATATGACTCTCC
>JANZXU010008419.1:0-16687 GCA_027576215.1 Amissidens hainesi | reverse complement strand
TTAGATATAAACAAGGAAACATCTATGCTTTTTATAAAAGATGTTACTCAATATTTTAAGTTAAATAGTTTAAAAGCTGAACTTGAAAATTATATGATTGAAGAGAATTTAAAAAAAGATTTTTTTTCAAATATATCTCATGAATTTAGAACTCCTGTAAATGTAATATCTTCAGCTTTACAGCTTAATGAGGTTTTTATAAGTAATAAAAACAAGGATGGATTAAGAAAAAATTCACAAACTATAAAACAAAATTGTTTAAGACTTATAAGAACTATAAACAATTTTATAGAAGCAAATAAAATATCAGAAGGATATATAACTCCTCATTTAGAAACTTTAAATATAGTAGAGGTTATAGAGAGTATATCTGATGAAGCTAGTGATTATATAAAAAGAATGAATATTTCATTTATTTTTGATTCTGATGAAGAAGAGATTTTTGTAAATTGTGATAAAGAATTTTTACAAAAAATATACCTAAATATTTTATCTAATAGTTTAAAATATAGTGATGTTGGAAGTCGTATATGGACCAACATTCATGTAAATGGTGATTATGTAACTATTGGTGTTAGAAATCAAACAAAAACTATTTCTAAGGAAGAAAAAGATGAGATTTTTGAGATATTTTCAAAAGCTAATCAACCATTCTCATTAAGAAAAGAGGGAAGTGGTTTAGGGCTTTATATAAGTAAATCTCTAAGCAATTTAATGAATGGAACAATTGATTTAAATACTAAAGAAGATGGAAATGAATTTACTATAAATTTTAAAAAACTCAATATTAAAGTTGATTATGATAATTTAGAGGCTTTTTCAGCTTGCTATAATATTAATGACTTAAGAGAAAAAATAGATATAGAATTTTCTGATATATATATGAACTAAAAAAGCGAGTATTTACTTTTCACTATATAAAAAATGTAGTTTAAGGTAAATACTCTTTTTTAAATATATTCTCTATAATAAATAGAGTTTAACTATTTTAAAATTTTAAATGTAAAATCTTTTTTAGAACCTATATATAGGGTTTTCATATTAAAAGTTAAGTTATGCAATAGCATACTTATTATAACTACAAATATAGATTAAATGAATAAGTTAAGTTTCCAACTGAAGACCCTATAATAATTAAGATTTATAAGTATTTAGGTAATCTAATTTTAAATTTACAACCCTTATTAATTTCAGAAACAAGAGTAATGCTTCCGTTATGTTTAGTTATTATAGATTTTGTAATGGCTAAACCAAGACCAGTTCCACCACTTTTAGAGTTTCTTGATTGGTCTACTCTTACAAAAGGATTAAATATAGTATCTAAATTTTCTTTAGAAATTCCAATTCCGTTATCTTCAAAAGTAATACTAACAAAATCTTCTTCTTTAACAAGATTAATAAAAAATTTTGTTCCAGGTGGATTATATTTTATACAGTTTAAAATTAAATTAGAGAAAGCTCTATCTAATTGTTTAGTATCAATTTTTAAAAATATACTTTTTTCTGGAATATCAAAATCATAAATGAAGTTTTTATCTTCTAATTGAGGAATATAAGAAGCTATTAACTCTCTTAAAAATTCGCATATATCAGTATTCTTAAATTTAAGAACAAAATCAGAACTTTCAAGTTTTGAAAATTGAAAAAGGTCTTGAATTAGAGAATTTGCTCTTGTGCTATTGCTTTCTATAACAGATAAATACTTTTTAATATCTTCTTTAGATAAATTAGGAGTATTATTTAAATAGTTAGCATACCCCATAATACTTGCAAGAGGATTTTTTAAATCATGAGATATATCAAGTATTAATCTTTTCCTTTGATTTTCAGACTTTTCTTTAAGATTTCTTTCCTCTTCGATTTTCATTGCCATAATATTAAAAGCATCTGAAAGCTCCCCAAATTCATTATTAGCTTTTAGGGCAATTCTAGAAGAAAAATCTCCACTAGCTAGATTATTAGCACCTTCAATTAATTTTTCAACAGGTTTTACAAAATATCTTGAAGTTATTCTAGAATAAATTATAAAGATTATAATTAATACTAAAATGCATATTAAAACTGCTAGATATGTAAATTGTCTGCCTGTTATTTTTCTTTTCTGAAGAGTAAATTGTGTATACTTAGTCTTTGGTATGGCAACTAAGAGCATAAAATTTTTAGTTTTATTATAACTAGCTTTAAAAACATATTCATCAGTAACCACGTTATTATCAAAGACTGACGTTGTATTAATCATTGCAGCTAAGTTACTTAAGGAAATTTTATTATTAAAACCTTTAACCTTGCCTTTAGAGTACAAAATATTATAATTTTTATCTAGCACAATTATAAAGCCACCAAGTTCTTCTAATTTTTCTGAATTAATATTTTTATAATCTTCATTCATTAAATAATCAGGATTATGAACATCTGATGGAATTACATTAAAATATGCAAGGGCTACTAACATAGCTATAAAGGAAGAAATTAAGATAACAAAAACCATTAGTACGAAAGATATTATATAGTTTTTAAGAAGAAGGTTTGCAAGCTTTTTTCTTCTGTTTTTATGAGAAAAGAAAAACTGCATTATAATTTTTCTACCTTATATCCAATACCCCTTATAGTTTTTAAGTATTTTGGATTTTTAGGGTTATCTTCAATTTTATCTCTAATATGACTTATATGAACCATGATAGTATTGTCATCTCCGTAATAAGCATCTTCCCAAACTTTTTCGTAAAGTTGTTTTTTAGTATAAACTTTACCTGCATTCTCTAACATAAGCTCTAGTATTTTATATTCTTTAGCATTTAATTCTAAAAGCATTTCGTTTTTAAATACAGAGCAACTTTCTTTATCAAGCTTTAAATTTCCTATTACAATTTCAGTTTTAATTTTTCCAGTATTATATTTATAATATCTTCTAAGTTGTGCTTGAATTCTTGCAACTAATTCAATTGGGCTAAAAGGTTTTACTATATAATCATCTGCGCCAAGTCCAAGTCCTAAAATTATATCCATATCTTCTCCACGAGCAGTTAAGAAAATTACTGGTATTTCACTTTTTTCTCTAATATGTTTTAATACAGAAATTCCATCTTTTTTAGGCATCATAACATCAAGTAATGCTAAATTAATTTCATTATTATTAAAAATTTCAATAGCTTTTTCGCCATCTTCTGCTGTAAAGATATTAAAATTTTCTTTTAAAAGATGTAGTTCTATTAATTTTCTAATATCTTGTTCATCTTCTGCAACAAGAATGTTCAAAAATATCACCCCATTAATTCAAAATGTTTTACTAAATTATAACATAAAATTTAATTGAATTTTAGGAAAGAAAAAATTATAAAATATTTCATTTGTAAAATATTCATAGGAATAAAAAAAAATTTTTAGAATAAAAATATAAATGTATAGGAGGTAACATATGATAGAAAATAAAAAAGTTGATTTTGGGGATTTAATAATAAGTTTACTAATAACACTTGGTGGGTCAAGTTGTATAGCATTTTTTACAATGAGGGAATTTGGAAACCAAGTCTATTTAGAGCCTTGGTTCTCACCACCAGATATTGTGTTTAAAATAGTTTGGCCTATTTTGTATATATTAATGGCTATAAGTGCATATAGAATTTATCAACTTAAAAAATGTGGAGAAAATTTAAAAGGTGCTTTAGTTTTTTATACATTGCAACTATTAGTAAATTTTATTTGGCCTTTAATCTTCTTTAAATTAAAACTATATGGAGTATCTTTTATAGTTTTAATTATTTTACTTATTTTAGCGATTATAACTATGTTTAAATTTTTATCCTTAGATAAAATTTCGGGAATATTATTTATTCCTTATGTAGTATGGTTAAGTTTTGCTAGTATATTAAGTTTTTTTATATGGAAATTAAATGAAATGTAATCTGTATTTAAAATAAGAAATAAATTTTTATTGTAAATAAATGTAAATTATGATATAAAATATATAAGGGGTTTTAATATAATAAATATATACTTCATTTATTGACATAAAAGCAATTTTAAAGATTACATTTTGATAATTTAAAAACCTTTAAAATTATAAGTTCATAAATGAAAGGGGGGAAGCTTCATTGTTTATCTAATTTCTAGATAGATAATGTAGTGTTTAAATGAAAAAAAAATCTATAGCAGCGTTATGCGTATTAATGGCAAGTTCCTTTGTACTTGGAGCGTGTGGCTCTACTCCTGAATCACCAAAAGAGGGTGGAACAGAGAATAAAGAGGAAGGTTCAAAACCAGAGGAAAATAAAGGCGATAATAAAAAAACAGAGATTTTAGCAGCTTCAGACCCGTCTAAATTACCAGAGGTAGCAAAGAATAGAAAAGATACATTAATAGTAGGTACAACAAATCCAAAGGGAACATTTAATCCAATTTATGCAGATACAAAATATGACGTGATGGTATCAGATATGATTTTTGAAGGAATGGTTTCTAATGATGAAGAGGGAAATCCAACTCCAAATGTAGCAGAAAGTTGGGAGATATCTGAAGATCAAAAAACTTATACTTTTAAATTGAAAAAAGGTGTTAAATTCTCTAATGGAGAAGATGTAAAAGCTGAAGACGTAGCATTTACATTTACAGCCATGTGTGACCCTAAGTATGATGGTGCAAGAACAGATGCTGTTGATAAACTTGTTGGATATGAAGAATATAATAAGGGTGATGCTAAAGAGGTTTCCGGTATAAAAGTTATAGATGATAGCACTATATCTTTTACTTTAACGGATGTTAAAGCATCTGCTATATATGATTTTGGATATGGAATAATGCCAAAGAGTGTTTATGGTTTTGAAAAAGGTGGAATTCAAAAATTAAAGGATATGTTCTTAAAGCCAGTAGGAGCAGGAGCTTATAAATTCGTAGAATTTAAACAAGGTCAATTTGTAAACTTTGAAAAAAATAAAGATTTCTTTAAGGGAGAGCCTAAAATTCCAAATGTTATATTTAAGGTTACAAATCTTAAAACTGCTCTTCAAGAGCTTCAAGCGGGAAATGTTGACATAGATCAAGTTCCTACCAATGAACAAAATTTAAATATGGTAAAAAGTTCAGGTTTCCTAGATACTCAGTTGTGCATTGATAATGGATATGGTTATATAGGATTTAATTTAAGAGATCCAAGATTTGAAGATAAGAGGGTTCGTCAAGCATTAACTTATGCATTAGATAGAAAAGGTTTCTTAAAGAACTATTATCAAGATTACGGTGTTCCGACAAATTCTCATGGATCTCTAGTTTCTTGGGCAGCACCAGATGAAAGTAAATTAAATAAATATGAATATAACCCAGATAAGGCTAAGAAGTTATTAGACGAAGCTGGATGGAAATTAAATGAATCTACTGGAATTAGAGAAAAAGATGGACAACAACTAAAAATTAGATGGATGACTTATACAGATTCTAAATATGTTGAAAGTTTAATTCCAATAGTTAAAGAGAATTGGAAGGCTATAGGCGTTGAAGTAACACCAGAACTTATGGAATTTGCAACTTTAACTCAAAAGGTTAATGATAAGAGAGACTTTGATATTTATAATATGGCTTGGAAACTTTCAATAGACCCAGACCCATCGGGAATATTGGGAAGAGCTCAAGACGTTCCAGGTGGTTTTAATGGAGTTGGTTGGCATCCAGATAAGTCAGAGGAATTAATTAAAAAGGGTATGGAAACAGCAGACCAAGAAGAAAGAAAAAAAATATATCAAGAATGGTATGAGCTTATAAATGATGAAGCTCCTTATATATTCCTTGGAACAAATAAAAATGCAACTGTTGTAAGTTCAAGAGTTAAAGGTCTTAAAGTATCTCCTTATAAAGATGTAATAAGCCAAATTCATGAGTTAACATTAGAATAATTAATCTATATTTATGTTAAAAATATTTAGTTTTACTAGATTTTAAATTATATAATAGTAAACACTCTTAGTTTTAATTAAGCTAAGAGTGTTTTTGCTTTAAAGTTTATAAATACAAGTATTATATATTTGAACTTATTTAGATTTTTAC
Source organism: Amissidens hainesi (assembly GCA_027576215.1). NCBI lineage: Eukaryota > Metazoa > Chordata > Actinopteri > Siluriformes > Ariidae > Amissidens > Amissidens hainesi. The sequence continues at coordinate 10,654 of JANZXU010008419.1, read as the reverse complement.
AAATGTTAATTTGAAAATGCAATTTCAGTATTAAAATAAATGTAGTAGTAAAAATTATTTTAATATCTATTAAAGTGTAAAGGTAATTTAGCAAATGGGTTTTAATGTTTAATTTAAAATAATTTAATAATAAAATATAAAAAACCAAAAAATTACCAATAATTATTGTAAATAAATGGCAAGTGTGATATATATTATATATGGCTAAAAATTTATTGAAAGTTAATAATTTAAAAAATTTTAAAATATATAAGTTCTAAAAAAGATTTTGCATTTAAAACTAAAAAATAGTTAAATTCTATATATTACAGAGATTAGTTTAAAAATGTAATTTCATTATTAGAATATATATATTAATTAGCAATTAAAATAATCTTATTAAAAAATAATTAAAGGCAAATTTCTAATTAATCAAATCTTAAACATTTTAAAATTAAAAAAAGTTGGATACAAAGAAAGGGGGAACTAAATTATTTATCTATTTTTAAATGACTTTAAGATAAATAATTTAGGATTTTTAAATGAAGAGAAAAGCCATTGGATTATTAAGTGTATTAATAGCTAGTTCTTTTGTACTTGGAGCTTGTGGAAGTGAAACGGATAAGGCAGAAAAGCCAGAAGAAAATATTGAGAAAAATGATATTAAACTTGAAAAGGGTTCAGCAGATATTGAGTTGATAAAAGCATCAGACCAATCAAAAGTGCCAGAGGTTGCAAAAAAGAGAACTGATACTTTAATAATAGGAACTCAAGACCCAAAGGGTACTTTCAACCCACTTTATGCAGATAATAGTTATGATACGTCGGCTACTGATTTAATGTTTGAAGGATTGGTTACTTATGACGCTAAAGGAACTCCAATGCCTAATATAGCAGAAAGTTGGGATATATCTGAAGATAGCAAGACTTATACATTTAAAATAAAACCCGGTGTTAAATTTTCAAGTGGGGAAGAGCTAAAAGCTCAAGACATAGAGTTTACTTATACTGCTTTGTGTGACCCAAGTTATGATGGTGTTAGAACGGATGCAGTTGATAAAATTGTTGGATATGAAGATTATAGAAGTGGAGACAAGGATAAGGTTGAGGGAATAAAGGTTATAGATGATTATACAATTTCATTTACTTTAACAGAAGTTAAATCATCAGCTATATATGACTTTGCTTGTGGAATAATGCCAAAAAGCGTATATGATTTTGAAAAGGGAAATATACAAAAATTAAAAGAAATGTTTTTAAAACCAGTTGGTTCAGGGGCTTATAAATTCGTTGAGTTTAAACCGGGTCAATATGTAAAATTTGAAAAAAACTCTAATTTCTTTAAAGGTGAACCTAAAATTTCTAATATTATAATGAAGGTTACCAATTCTAAAACAACAATTCAAGAACTTCAAGCAGGTAATATTGATATAGACTCTGTAACACCTAATAAGCAAAATATAGATATGTTAAAGAGTGCAGGATTTTTAGATATTCAACTTTACAATGATAATGGCTATGGATATATAGGATTTAATTTAAGAAATCCAAAGTTTGAAGATAAAAAAGTAAGACAAGCACTAGCCTATGGATTAGATAGAAAAGGATTTGTAGACAATTATTATCAAGGTTATGGTGAACTTATAAATACTCATGGTTCTTCTACATCTTGGTCATCACCTGATGAAAGTAAGTTAAATCTTTACGAATATAATCCAGAAAAAGCAAAAGAACTTTTAGATGAAGCAGGATGGAAACTAAATGATAATACGGGAATTCGTGAAAAAGATGGTACTCCATTAGAAATAAGATGGATGACTTATACGGATTCAAAATATGTTGATAATTTAATTCCAATAGTTAAAGAAAATTGGGCAAAAATAGGTGTTAAAGTTACTCCAGAACTAATGGAATTTTCAACTCTTTCAGAAAAAGTTAAGGGACAAAGAGATTTTGAAATATTTAATATGGCATGGTCTTTAGGAATTGATCCAGACCCATCATGGATATTCTCGGAAACTCAAGATGTATCAGGTGGATTTAATGCAGTAGGCTGGCACCCAGAAAAATCAGAAGAGTTAATGAAAAAAGGACTTCAAACAGTAGACCAAAAAGAAAGAGAAACAATATATCAAGAGTGGTATGAGCTTATAAATGAAGAAGCTCCATATATTTTTTTAGCAACAAATAAAACATCAACAGTTGTAAATTCAAGAATAAAAGGACTTGAAATGTCACCACACCTAGGATTTTCAAAACAAGCTTATAAACTTGAAATAGTAGAATAAAAATAAGGTTTTAAACGGGGTAAAATTTAAAAGCTTTAGGGGGATTTTATGAAGAGAAAATTAATAGGAATACCTTAGTATGTTAATAATATGAAAACCCTATATATCTTTATTTATAGGAAGATTTATAATCAAAAATACTACTCCAAAAGCTTTAATAAATATAAGGAATTTTTTTAAGGAAAGATTGAAAATAAACACAGAAATAAAATTATCTCCTAAAACTCAAAATTATTTAGAAATCTTTTTAAAATATTTTAGAAAGATAATAATATTTCTTTGTAAGATATTACAAAAGCTTCATGTACCTGTTGCTTTGCTTGGAATTTCAATAATTGTTTTACATGCATATAGATTTCTTCATCTTGGTTTTAAGTTCTCTATAGAGTATATTTTGGGTATTTCAGGCTTGATTGTTTTATGTGTACTTTTATTTTCAGGATTTTTAAGAATATTTAATAAAAATATAAAATTCTATAAGACTATTGGAATAGCATTTATAATTATTAGGGTACTTCATATACTTTTTGGATAATAACAAGTAAAAATTAAATATATAAGTTCTGAAAAGATTTTATATTTAAAATTTAAAAATAGTTAAACTCTATTTATTATAGAGTTTATTCTAAAAATGTAATTTCATTATTAGAATATATATAGCTAAAATGTTGAAATTCATCCAGTATAGATTTCAACGTTTAGCTTTTTTAAAACTCTATTTATATTATTTAGTACAGAACCATTTTCTCCATATGACATAAAAAGTCCAATGACTTTATTATCATTATTTAAAACAATGGAACCCGAGTCGCCTTCTAAGCTGTATAAATTTGAGTATATCTGATCTTTAAATAATGTTGATACCTTATCTGAAACATCAACAGTTTCAGTTGCACCTATTGTTATTATTTTTCCAGTTTGCAAGCCTGACTTATAACCAACTTTTTTAACATCTTCATTTAAAGTTGCATTTGCAACACCTGTTACCGCTCCTATATCAATTATTAAATTAGAAATTATTGATTTATCTAAAATTTTAGCAATTGCACAGTCTACATAATTTGTAGGAGTAAATATTTTTCCAATGAATTTTATAGGAATAAAATTTGTTAATGTTGCAACTATATCATCTTCTGAATTTGAATCTGAGAAATAATCTGTTTGAAAAATTTCAGTTCCTATAGGTGCATTATTAAAATCAGCTATAACATGATTATTAGATAAAATAAAAAATTCTCTTATTCCTTTTATAACCTTTGTAACAATACATCCTAAAGTACCGTCATATTCATAATCATCAACTTCCATAAATATTCTACATCCACCTTGTAAGGGCCTGTATCTTTCTTCAATACTAGTGTTTCCAAAACAAAACTTTAACATCCCTGTTTCAATAACATCAGTTTTAATTCCCATAAAAGTTTTAGGAATTATACTATCATTAGATAAATAATTAATATCAACTTTATTATTTACTAATACATGTATGCAAGGTTCAAAAGTATTTATTTTATTAATCCATTTATGTCCAAGACCTACTCCATGGACATTTTTTAAACTCATTAAGTATTGATAGTTGTTAGAACTAATATCTAAAATATTTTTTTGAATTTTATCCATAAAATTTCCTTATTAATATTATTTAATATATTAATATGAAAAAACTATCATATTGTATAATTTTGATTTAAAATAAATTTCTTATAATAGTAATTTACATGTTTTAATATGCATATGATAAAATGAATTTACTGACATTAAGATATATAAGCCTATGATTTTATTTTTTAGCTAATAATTCTAATTTGTGGGGAGGCATTTATTATGTTGATAAGAAATGGTAAGATTTTCACTATGGCAGGTAAGATTTTAGAAAATGGTGAAATTTTAATAAAGAACGGAAAAATTTTAGAAGTTGGAGAAAATTTAAATTATGATGGTAAAGAGATAATTGATGTAAAAGGTGCATGGGTTTTACCTGGTATGATTGATGCTCACTGTCATGTTGGAGTATTTGAAGAAAACATGGGGTTTGAGGGATCAGATGGAAATGAGATGACTAACCCAATAACTCCAGAACTTAGAGCAATAGATGGGATAAATCCTTTTGATAGAAGTTTCAAGGATGCTAGGGAGGCTGGAATAACAACAGTGGTTACTGGTCCTGGTAGTGCAAATGTAGTTGGTGGACAATTTGTAGCATTAAAAACTTATGGGACTGTAATAGATAAAATGATTTTAAAGGAACCTGTGGCTATGAAAATTGCTTTTGGTGAAAATCCAAAAAGAGTTTACAATAGCAAAGGAAAAGCCCCAATGACTAGAATGGCAACTGCGGCACTTTTGAGAGAAACACTGTTAGAAACTAAAAACTATATGTCAAAAAAAGAAAATGCAGAAAAGAAAGAAGAGTTTTTTGAGAAAAAATTAAAGTATGAGGCTTTAATTCCTGTAATAAATAAAGAAATGCCACTAAAGGCTCATGCTCATAGAGCTGATGATATTTTAACTGCTATTAGGATTGCTAAAGAATTTGATGTTAATTTAACATTAGATCATTGTACAGAGGGACACTTAATTGCAAATGCAATTAAAGAAAGTGGAAAAGATGCAATAGTTGGGCCAACAATGACTACAAATTCAAAAATAGAGTTAACTAATAAAACTTTTGAAACACCTAATATTTTAACTGAAGAGGGAGTAAAGGTTGCTATAATGACTGACCATCCTGTAATCCCAATTCAATATCTACCTATTTGTGCATCTCTTGCAATGAAATAAGGATTAGACTTTGAAGATGCTCTAAAATCTATAACTATAAATGCAGCAGAGATTGTAGGAATTAGTGATAATGTAGGTTCTATTGAAAAGAGCAAAGATGCAGATATAGCTATTTTATCAGGAAGTCCCTTTGAACTTTCAACTAAAACCTTGTATACTATAATAGATGGAAAAATAGTTTATAAAAATGAATAGTTGATTATAGAAAATAAATAGTTATCTAGTATATAGATAACTATTTATTTTTAATAGATGATTATATACATAATTGGGAGTTGATTTTTTGAAGAAAGTTATAATAGCAGAAAAGCCTTCGGTAGCAAAGAATATTGCAGATGCTTTTAAAATAAAAACGAGAAAAGATGGGTATTTTGAAGGGGAAGATTACTTAGTAACTTGGGCTTTTGGACATTTGTTACAGTTATTTGATGCAAAAGATTATGATGAGAGCATGAAAGGATGGAGAATGGAAAATTTTCCTTTCATACCAACTGATTTTAAATATAAAATAAAACATGATTCTATTAATAGAACAATTACCGATAAGGGTGCAGAAAAACAATTAAACATAATTAAATTATTAATAAATAGAGATGATGTAGATGGAATTGTATCTGCAACGGACTATGACAGAGAAGGTCAGGTTATAGCTGATGAGATATTTTTATATTTTAATGAGAAAAAACCTGTTTATAGACTTCTTCTTAATGAGTGGACAGCTAAAGAAGTTCAAAAGGGAATGGAAAAGTTAAAACCTAATGAAGAAATGAAATCTCTTCAAGATGCAGGAATAGGTAGACAATGGGCAGATTGGATAATAGGAATTAATTTAACTTCTGTTGCGACTCTTAGATATAAATTTGGAGATAGTAAAATAATTAATATAGGTAGAGTATTACTTCCAACCTTAAAGATTATTTATGATAGAGATAAGGAAATAGAAAATTTCAAAGAAACAAGTTATTTTAAATTAACTCAGAAGTTTAAAAATAAGGAAAATACTGAGTTTGAAACTTTGTACTACGAGGAAAATGAAAAGTTTGAAAAGAAAGAATATCTTGAAGAAATTAAAAAATCCATAAAAGGAAAACAAGGTAAGGTTGTATCAAAAGAAGTTGAGAAAAAAAGAGAATATCCAGGGCCATTATTTAATCTGTCTAACTTACAAGGACATATAACAAGTAAATATAAGGGGTGGACTTCAGATAAGGTTTTAAAGGTTGCACAATCTCTTTATGAAAAGAAATTTATAACTTATCCAAGAACGGGAAGTATTGCCTTAGAGGAAAGTTTAGTTGATAGAGCAAAAAACGTTTTAGATAAGATTAAAATTGGACTTCCTTATGAGGATGAGATTAAATTTATAAAATCAAAAAGAGTTTTTGATAATTCAAAAGTTGAAAGTCATAGTGCTATAACTCCTACATATGTAATTCCAACTAAATTAACTTCTGATGAAAAAGCTGTTTATGATGCTGTAAAAAATAGATTTATAATGCAGTTTATGCCTGTTGCTGAATTTGAAGAAACTAAGATAACTATTAAGGGTGATGATGAGAAAGCTAAGGGTGAATTTAGAGCTAAAGGAAGAGTTCAGCTTGTTGAGGGATGGCGAAAGGTTGAAAAAATAGAAACTAAAGATACTGTTTTACCTTTAATGAATGAAGAGGAAATGTTAGATGCAACTGATGGAAAAGTAGCTAAAGTCACTAAAAAACCGCCTAAACATCATACAGAAAAAACCCTTTTAAGAATTATGGAAACTTGTGGAAAAGGTTTTAAGAATAATAAATCAGATAAAAATGATAATGATAATGATAATGATGATGCAGATGAAAATTCAGATAACATAGAGAACTTAGAAGAGATGATGCAATCTATACTTAGTGGTTTTAGTATAGGAACACCTGCTACAAGAGCAGAAACTATAAAAAGACTTCATGATATAGGTTATGTTAAAGCTAAAGGAAAAAGTTTGATATGCACAGAGCTTGGAAGAACAATAGTAGAAATATTCCCTGCAAAAGAACTTTTAGACCTTGAATATACAGGAAGACTAGAAAAAACACTTTCAGATATAGAAAAAGGGAAATTTGAAAAAAGTGAATTTTTAAATCTTATATGTGATTTTACAAGAGAAGCTGTTCAAAAAATAAAGGATGATAATTCTGTCCTTAAAAAGTTCAAGATTGATATTCCAGAAGGAAAAGAAGAAATAGGAAAGTGTCCTATATGCGGAAATTCAATAATTGAAGGGGAAAAAGGTTTTGGATGTGTTAACTGGAAAAATGGATGTAGGTATATCATTTGGAAAGATGATAAGTACATAACTTCTTTTGGAAAAACTGTATCTAAAGAAATGGCAATTCTGCTTTTAAAAAATGGAAAAGTAGGATTTAGAAATTTAAAAAGCAAAAAAGGTAATACTTTTTCAGCTTACCTTAGATATGAATTAAATAAAGAAACTGGATATTTAAATTGGAAAATTGAATTTATAGATAGCAAAAAATAAAAATTATTTCAGATAAGGTTTAATAACAATTTGAATTTTGAATAAAGTTTCCTAAATTTTAGAATATAAAATATTTTTCAGAATACTAAAATGAGTCAAGATAATATTAAATATTATTTTGACTCATTTTTGTATAAATTTTTAGTAGAAATAGTAAAATAAAAGACTTTAAGGAATATTAATCCATAAAAAGGGTATAATATTTGGAAAAAAATTATTTTAATTTAAAAATTATAAAGAATTTTCGGAGTTTTATGTAAAATCAATTGACAAATTTAAATAAAATCATATATGATAGTATTAAGTTGGCCAACCTACAAAATTTTAAAAATGAAATTTAACAAAATAAGGGGGACTTTCTTATGGCAAGGCATTCTTTTTCAAAAAAGGTAATTTACACATCGTTATTAGCAACACAATTGTTTGCTATAATTCCTGCAACTAATGTATTAGCAAAACAAACTAATAATAAGAGTATAACTAGCAATAAAAGCATAAATAGCAACCAAAAAACAAATGACAATCAATGGATGACATTTGGTTTTGAGGATGAAGAAGAATTAAAATCAAAAATAATTCAAAGTGAAACATTTATAGGTGATTGGGCTGAACTTGCAGATTGTCTTGGTTTTGCTTGGTGTGGTGGAACTAATAGTGAATACGTAGGCAGAGATTTTGGTTTTAAGAGAACAACTGAAAATGGAAAACCAGTATATATTTTAAAGGGAAATTATAATAAAAATGATAAATATGCTACGGGGTACCGTGCAAATGAAACTCTAGAAATGAAAATTAGTAATGTTAGATTTGTTATAGATCCAACTACAATTAAATTTGGAAAATCTAAAATAACAGAGGAAAAACCAGTAATAGTGTCAAGTGCATATGCAACTAATAATGATAATAAAGAAGATAGTGTAGAAATGGGATTTAAGTATTCTTCAGAAATAACTACATCTAAGACAGATAATGTTTCATTTACTGAAGGAGTTGGTATTAAGACTACATTTGTAACAGGAATACCGCATCTTTTTGAAGGGAAATTAGAAACAAACTTTGATTTTTCGGCTAATCATGGATGGTCAAACACAAATCAAGAATCACAATCAACTTCAACAGCAACTAAATATACGGCACAAGTACCTGCAAAAAGTAAAAGATTGGTGGAACTTGTAAGTATACAAAAAAAATCAGAGGTTCCATATAGTGCAAAAATATATATGGAATATGATATAACATTTACTGGATTCTTAAAATGGAGTGGGAATGCTCATATAGATCATCCAGACCATAGACCAACAGTATCTATAAAGTTTGGTGGAAAAGATAATATGAGTGCTACTGAACAACTTTTAGATATGTACAAGCATAGAAATATTAATGGTTATTCAGAATGGGATTGGAACTATTTGATTAAAGGTTTAGGAAAAAACAATGTAGATTCTCTTATTGATAAAATATGCAAAAAAAATTATGGCGGGATTTTAACAGGTGTGTTTACAGGTATTGACGGAACACATGTTAATGTTAAAGCACATAAATCAAAACCAGTGAAAGAAAAAAGATCAAATAAAAATAAACGTAGAAATAGACGTTCAGTAAATTCAAGTATTAAAATAGAAGATTTTACAACGAATGATAAAGGAAATGTTAAAGTTAATAGCTTGATAGTTAATAATGGTAATGAAATTTATACAATATCACCTAAAAAATAAATAAAATTACATATTAAAATATAGGGGCTGTATCAAATTGATTAAAAAATCAATTTGATTGCAGCCCTTTTATTTTAAAATTAATATATAACCTAAATAATGAAATAATTATCACAAAATATTACAATTGGTTATGTTTTGCTATAATAATTTTAATAGTATATCTTTATATGGGGGTGACTTGAATTGAATAGAATTTTCAAAAATGATATTTTTTTGAAAACAATAATTTATATTATAGGAATAATAATATTCTTTTATTATTGGTATATACTTGGTTCTTGTAATGCATTTGTTGGAGTTACTATAGTTAAAGGGACAATAATGCTATTAAATAAAGATTTAACTGCAAATCCTATTAGAAATTTAGTTATAGTAACAATAGTTTTCATTTGTATAGGATTTTTTTCATATTTAGCAGCTTTAAATATATATTTTGGGCTATTCATTAACTTCTTTACTATATTTATAATAACGTATAATTTCGTTTCTAATTTAAATCAATCAATTTGGATGCCTTTTGTACTTGGTTATTTATATTTATTAGTTAAACCCATTCAATATGATGAACTTTTTATAAGGATTATAGCGCTTGGAGTTGGTTCCTTATTTGTAATATTTAGTCAGCTCCTTTTAAATAAAAGAAAATATAAAAATACAATAAAAAATAATTTATTAAAAGTTTTAGAGTTAACTTCCAATAATATTAAAGAGTTAATTTCTAAAAAAGAGAATGGCAAGAAAAAGAATTTTAAAAAATTCCAAACAATAAAATGTATAGAGGACATAACTAAGGTTATTTATAACAGAAGATTATCATGTTTTTATATTGAGGAAAAAGATAACATAATTTTAAATCTTTCATTATGTATAGAAAGATTAAATTATGAAATAAATAAAATAAATATTTCTTCACAATATGAAATTTATTTGTCTTTTTTTAGGAATTTAAATGAAATAATAAATTATATTAAAGAATTTGTTAAAGATGATATTAAAATAGAATTTTTAATAGAAAGAATAAGTGAGTTTACATCAAGTTATAATGAAGAAGTTGAAAATAATTACTTTCTTTATGAAATTATACAAGCTTTAAAATTATTAGAGACTTCACTTAATAATTTTTTAAAATTAAAAAGAAATAATTTAAAAAATTTAATCGCTAAAGAAAAATTAAACATAATTAACTCTATAAAATTAAATTTTAATAGAAATTCTTTGAAATTTACTTATGCATTTAAACTAGCCCTTCTTTTATCTTTAAGCTATTTTTTTGTAGAATTATTTAAAATACCACAAGGTAAATGGATAACATTTACTATATTCGCTACAGTACAACCTTATATGGAAAGCTCAAAAAAAAGATTTAATGGAAGGTT